>JBBPQL010000142.1:0-50441 GCA_038092515.1 Boletus subparvulus | reverse complement strand
CACCTCTTCAGCAAGCCAGTTAATAACGTTACCGCTTGGGGCTCTTTCGTTGACCTGTCCTCCAATCAGAGCTCTCAAAAGTTGATAAAAAAAGGCAATTAAGGGTCCTATGAAAGAGTTTTTTCTCGCAGGACTGGCAGGACTGCTCAGAACCAGTCCTAGACATAATTCCAGTCTACAGAACCGGGCCGGCCTGCATAGATCGTTAACCGTGACCATCACAGTCACGAGCTTGACGGCTGGTAGATTAGATCTCGGATCTGAGATCTGATCTAAGATTTGAACTGCGTGACTGTGGCATGACTCTCATGCACTACGGGCATATAAGGATAGTAGCTCGGGTAACGACAGTTGGCAAACAAGCGGGGAATTGATTTGGAACGTGCAAAAGGATGCTTTGGATGCCACTGCCACGTTATTTACACCGTTGACCTACAATCGCCTTGCCATGCTCCTAGGAAATCAGGTGAGAGGGAGGGCGCCGTTTGATGGGGAACGAACAAACCTGCCATTCTTCTCTGCTTATCCACAACTGATGGAAAGTGCCCAAACTCGCCAGGATGCTGCCTCCCAACCATCCACCATATCGCCTCTCGATGGGATTTCCAGGCGCGTGTATTTTCACCTGAACATATTAAATTTAGTCAATTCTACATCCCGTGTGGCGGCTCACACTCACGTGAGGGAAGTTACGAGAGAGCTCTGTTTCAAGTCGATCTGCGAAGCCGGCAAACAAGCTCCCTCCCCCGGTGAGGACGACGTTTCCCATGAGGACTTGACGCAAATCTGGGTCGCAAGCACGCAGAGATTCTGAGAGCAATGCCGGGATGTTTTTGGGCAGATTTGGATTTTGAGCCTTTGTCCCTGATTTCAGCATGACGTTCGAAATCGATCACTTAATCAAGGCCTACCACAAGCTGTGGGGAGTGAAAGAAAAACTGTTCTCCTACTTGAAAGCGTTCCGCACCAAAGTACGTGTTGTACCCCGTTGGAAACTCGTATTGACGCGGCGGGCGAGAAGCGGCGGCTCTGATGGCAACTGGGTTAGCGATGTGATAAAAGGTGTCAACTCTTTTGGCTTACTGCTCATTCCATCCTTGGTCAAGGACCCCAGATACACTTTGAATCCATTCGTCAACCTCACGGCTTTCATACCACGACTTCCAGCTCTCTGTGGTTCCCGCAACCCTATCCTCGCGCAGCGTAAACTGCGCAGGAGCCCCCGGCTCCACGGGCTACGGCATGGTTCAACATCGAGAAAACACGAAAAAATGGACCGTCGTACGATTTTTGTGGCGATGAGCTGATGAGGGTATAGCTCAATGCCTCTTCGAACCGGCGTTGGATTAGCGAGAATGTGCTTTGCATGCGCATGTACGAGTTTTGGAAGTGCAGAATAAACAAGACCTGAACCAGTGAACACCAGAGACTTCCCAATATTGACAAATTCTTACCTTTTCTGAGAACAAAACCGTCCACGACGGGGGTGATGCTTGCCATAGAATGACCAACATCAACAACCAGGGCGGATCCTTTTCCTGCGGCAAACCTGACGGGTGACTTCAATGTCGAGACGAGGCGGAAAAGGTCAATGCCTTACGCATTCAGTACACCTGTGTTTGCGATGTAAAAGGCGGGGACTTGGAATTCTTCAAACATGATTTCGGCCATTCGTTCCCGATTAGCAGGCGTGTTCCATGCGGGCTCGGTGACAAGAACGGGGTGTTCAGATGGATTAGTGCGCATCACTTCCGCCAGCGCGTGCGATATCAGGGCAGGGATCGGGTTGAAGTCGGATACTGGAAGATCATTGGATTTTAGCATCCATGTCTACTTCATGCGCGAGGTTACTGACCGAGTCCGTCTCGGAACGCATGACCGATCTCCATACCGGCTCTCCATATCGAGGGACCGTGTTGGCCGAGATAAAGCTTTGCGTCGCTCCTCAGTTTCGGGACCTCTGGATTGCCGTCTCCTGTCGTATCACCCATTTGAACGTCGCTGTCTCCCGCGGTGGGTTTGTACCCGTAATATGATGATATGATCGCTTTTGGTGTATCGTCTCCCGCATAGCCCGCCCGAACGGACGACGAGCCCATGTCGACCACAAGGGCAGAGACTTCGTCTACGAAATATAGTGAGTGTCGTGCACGGTGTTTGGTTTGTCTCTTGGCGTACCTCCTCCGTAGTTCACCATCGCGATTGCTATGAACGCCAAAGTGTCACTCGCTCGTTCAAACGTACTTCAATCACGTGACCTGTCCCATCAGGACTCGGAAGACGGCCCAGCGCAGTAGTACAGTGATAATCTTGGATCCTTGGGGAAGTGGGAGTGTCTAGACCTGTTTCCAGTCGCCTCGAATGTAACACTGTCCAGTATTCTGCTATAAAGCCGTATGGTTGTCATATCTTCAGGGGTGCTTACATAACACGATCGTGTAGATCCACTTTTTCCAGTTCGTCCATTAAAACGTCTGCAAGTCAATAGTCAATTGAGACCTCCCGCAACGACGAACCATCTTTAGTGCCTCCGGAAACTGCGCAGGAATGTCACGAGCGGGCCCGAAGAAGAGGAAAGAACCTGAACAAGATGAAGACCACAAAAGCGCGTTTGCCGAGGCCGTCAGGTTAGAGATGCTCAGCGACGAGGAAAAACGCGAGGGAGAGGAGGGAGAGGACGAAGAATCGGACGAGGAAATAGACGAGTTTCCAGAGATCGACGCGGAAAGTGACGAAGATGAAGAGGAGGACGAAGGGAGCTCACCCTCAGGCTCAGATTCAGACTTGAGCTCGGACATGCACATATTCCCCACGTCGAAAAATATTATCTCTGACATCACAGGTCACCCGAAACGTGTATACCCAGAGATTGAACCGGAATATGACTCGGATTCGTCCATCGAGGATGTACGTGTGTCGTTTCCAATTACCCTTGGGTGATCCATTAACGTGTAACACGTACTTAGGACCCAAATCGTGTGGGGAACATTCCGTTACACTGGTATGATGATCTCCCCCACATTGGCTACGACATCAGTGGGAAGCGTGTGCTCCGTCCAGCCAAGGGAGACGAGTTAGACAAATTTCTAGAGACTGTCGAAGACCCGACCTCCTGGTTTGTCGCGCCTTACTCCTGGAGTACTTCCTGTTCATGCTTAAACAGGACAGCTGCTTGGGATAAAAACACCCAACTGAACAAGCCACTCTCTCCCGAAGAGTTGGATATTATCCGCAGGCTACAAGCCGGCGAAAATCCCGATGCTGGCTACGACCCGTACGAGCCCACAATCGAGTGGTTTACTGGGAAAGGCAAAGAGGAAGTTATGCCTCTTTCCGCGGCACCGGAACCCAAGCGACGCTGGCTTCCCAGCAAATGGGAGAAACAAAAGGTATTTGGATTGTCTCATGAATGATACTCGCAATTCATCACCCAGTAGATCATGAAAATTGTTCGTGCCATTCGGCAAGGCCGCATCGTTGGCTCGAAGCCCAAGACCGCTGGCGACAAGCCTCAGTTCTATGCTATCTGGAATGAGTCACCATCTAACCAGCCACCACCTCTTCCTGCTCCTAAACCTGCTCTCCCTACGCATGCTGAATCGTATAACCCTCCTGAAGAGTATCTCCCCACAGACGCAGAACGAAAAGGATGGGAGAACGCCGATCTTGAAGATCGCGAGCGTGACTACCTTCCTCAAAAATACTCGTCCCTGCGACTTGTACCAGCTTATGACCACTTTATGAAGCAACGTTTCAATCGCCAGCTTGACCTATACCTCGCTCCGCGAATACAGCGGGTCCGGCTCAACATCGATCCCAACAGCCTTATTCCCAAACTCCCAAGTCCCAGCAGCTTGCGACCCTTCCCAAACTATCGCTCTCTCAAGTTCACGCATACGAACGCAAGAGTTCGATGTGTTTCTGCAAGTCCCGATGGCGCTTGGGTGGTCAGTGGCGATGACAACGGAAATGTAAGCCTATGGGAGGTAAATGTCGGGCGCGAGGTTAGGAAGTGGAGCTTTGATGGCAAGATTGGAGCAGTGGAATGGTGTCCCTCGACAGACACCAGCTATTTCGTCGTTGGCACGTACGTCGTGATTCCATGTCAGTCACGGTTAACGGGTGAACCTTCAATTTCCAGGGAAGATAAGCTACATTTCATTATTCCGCCCAATCTACCTTCAGTTATACTGCACCCCACTCAATCTGCCCTCGCTCCTGCTACCCTCCCTCCGGCTACACAGTCACCCGTCAAATGGTCGTCTTCTCCGGGGCGAGAAGATGGTGTGGTTCTGACGATCTTGTTGCCTGCTGCATCTGGTTTGACCAAACAGATCGCATGGCATCGAAAAGGCGATTACCTCGCCACCGTTTGTACGTCTAACTCTTCGTGTCCGGTGGCGTTTCTAAAGATTTTTTTCTTCCTGTTAGCAAACAGGGAAAGCCAGGGTAGTGTTTGGATTCACCAGGTGTCTCGGAGATATTCTCAGGCTCCGTTCAAGAAAATCAAAGGCACCGTGCAGCTAGTATTGTTCCATCCAAATAAACCGCATTTCTTCGTTGCGGTAAGCAAAAGAACGAGTTCGTGAACATATCAGCTCATTTTTCATTCACGTAGACCCAACGCTATGTCCGAGTATACAATCTTGCCGAACAAAAGTTGATCAAGACGCTGATGCCGGGAATTAAATGGATTTCTTCCATGGACATTCACCCTTCAGGGGACCATGTCATCGTAGGCGGTTACGACAAGAAACTATGTTGGTTTGATCTGGAGCTTAATGATAAGCCATACAAAATATTGCGGTAGATCCTCTCCTGTAGTGATATTTACGGGTCACTAATATCAGGTTTCCTTCAGATACCATACGCGGGCCATCCGATCTTTGCACTTTCACCCGACTTATCCTCTTTTCGCATCCTCTTCGGACGATGGGACGATCCAGATCTTCCACGGGCGGGTTTACAGTGATCTTATGACAGATCCTCTGATCGTGCCTTTGAAAATCCTCCGGGGTCACGATGTCAACGACGGTCTTGGAGTCTTGCAGGTCAAATGGGTAAGCAAGCAACCCTGGCTCATTAGTGCCGGAGCGGACGGAAACATTCTAGTCTGGTGTAGTTGAGGCTCAGTTCTTTGTCTGACTTGCTGACTATGAAATATGCCCCATTGTTGAGCTTGAATTCGGGTGGCGTAGCCGCGTAAACGGTGACACTGTCTGCTTGAATTACGACGGTAAGGTTTCTAAGACTCAGAACGCAACAAGGGGCCTGTCAGCTAAGTGAAGATCTTGAAGATCTGCGACCGGCGGAGCTGTCACTTTTGGGGATCTCGGCGCCTGTGCCGTGTGGACTAATTTGAAGTCATATTTACTTCCGTTAGGTCGATCGAGTCTGTGCTCCGTGTTTTTAGGGCTTTCACGGGGGTCTTTGTGGTAAGTCGAGAGGCTTGCAAGTCCCTTTCGTGACTATTGGCTAGTCTAGGGTTTGACAGCGCTGTTCCTCTCAATTTCGAGCAGATACCCTGATCGACGCGGAAGGATACCTCCTTGTGTAACAACGAAACTCACCAACGATGGTACGTAACAAATCGGTCAGCCACTATCGGGGATCTATGCAGACCGCAAAGGATCATGTCGGTACGGGCCCCTGGTTGCTTTGAATTGTATAAATGCTGCACTCTTTGAAGAATCACAACAAGGCGTCCTCCCATTTTTTCTTGTTACCCCGACCTGGCTTTGTATTATCTCTTTGATTTGTATCCGCTCTTCGTTTCGTTCCTATGGTTGACTGGAAAAATCCTCTCGTTGTGGCCACGGAGGCACGTGAGTATCTTTGTCGTTTCCCGATCTTGTTCCTCTCTAATACAACCGGAATTACAGTCGACTTCAACAACATGGTCCACGTGTTTTTTGGGTTGTATGTGTGGGAGCTCATGGTCTCATTCTACTTTGAGATCTCCCTCGTCCAAGGCAAACGCAAAGTTGGCTGGCCACTGGTATGTGACTTGCGGAAAATAAACTTTCACTGCTGACCTCTCTTCTTAGGGTACGTTGTTGGTCTCTATCAGAAACTCTTGGGCCATGCCCTCATTGACTGCAAAGTTCCGTTCTTCCTTTGTCGATATGGAATGCTGTGGGCACTCATTGGACTGTAAGTTTGAATTACACGTTCACTCGTTCAAACGCGTAACTGCTGTATTCTCTGTCAGGGTGGTTTCGTTGAACGTCTCGACTGAGGTGACTTGCTCCTAGCTAACTTCACCTGCTTCTAATTAACCAATTAAACATTGCAGGTGAACTGTGGTGTGAGTAAAGACCTCAGCTGATCAGAAACAGTGCGTCTGACCAAATACAGGCTTTGTATACATTCATATCGGCAAGTGCCTGCTTCTATTGCATGGTAATTAACTCATCGCCGTGGTTGTAGGTTGCTGGCAACACTACGATTGCCAGTGCTTCAACGTCTTTGATGATCAGGACGTAAGTCGCTTACATCGACCGTTGACCATGGGTCGCTGATCTTCCATAGCCTCGCTCTCTGGGAATGGGAAAGATGGGTGACCATCACTATTTTTATCCTCTCTCTCGGACAGTGGGGCATCCTGATCCGCGGCATGAACATTGTCCAAGCCGTCTGGGATGATTCCACAAACTCGTGTGTCGTGAATAATACGAACCATCTTCTTCTCAACCTCAACTACTTTTACAGTGGGTTTATCTATTCTCCTCCCTCGCGAAATGGCCCGATTTGACCGCCTTTTTTCGACTGGGAGTAGCTATGGCATTCGATTTCGTCATTCTCATATTCACAACTATAGTTCTTGGAAGGTATTCTCGACCGAACGAAGGACTTTCCGGTCTCTTATTTCGTGACGGGCTGATATACTTTTTGGTCACATCGATGTGTAATACTATACCTGCGGTAAGTCGCTCGATGCCAGCCACGACGACGACGAGTTGACGATCAACTCAGGTACTGAATCTTTTGGATTTGAATGGTGAGCATTCCCCCACTTTTATCCAACGTAAATCTGAACTACTCGTAGACGAAATGAACGTGTACGTGGCCAGCTCTTTTTTGTCAATCCGACCTGACGACATGTGCATCCAAAAGTATTGCGACGGTGAGTACGCTTTTTTTGTTCAGCACACAGCCTGTTGACAAGATCGTTCCAGGTCCCTGCAGCGACTACCTCGTAAGATTATCCGTGTACCGCTTTGGAACAAGTCTCATCCATTAGCAGAGCGGTCGCGGCATGCCGCGCCGTCATCCGTCTCAAGGAATATGCCGATCGCTCCTACACGTATCCGATGCCGACGCTCAACATCATTAGCACCGTCGCCAGCCGTTACAGTGCGGTCGTTTTTCGGGGTATCACGCGCGACCCTCTGACGTGTCACGTAGGGAAAGCATCACATCCGCAAACCCATCCGAGGGCGAACGCCTTGTCCTTGGACGAGCTCGAGTAAGTTTGTTTCGACGAGATGGAGGTTCTTCAAGGCTGATGAAATAAACCATGACCTGCAGGACCACTTCTTCATCGGATCCCAACGCTCCCAAGTTACCGACCTATGTCGAATGGACCCAGCACGGTACTGTCACTTCGGTGGGGTCAGTCAAGAAGACGACCGATAGCCAACCTATGCCGCCCAAGCACGATTCCTCCGTGTCTATTGTCTAGACGAAGAGAGAAATTTCACAACCATCTTTTGAGCCATGCTACAACATATCCCGGTCTCGATGAACGTGACCTCGCTACTTTGATAATATTTTGTGGAATCACAGTACAATACTTTTTTGATGTTCATGTCTAGTAGTTCGCCGTTTACACCTGTGGTATAAGTACTTGAAAGCACCGAACAACAAGTCTCCAAAGAGCGAGCGACACATTTTCATCTCCTGCGTGATGGTCTCCCAGCTTTCCTTCGCGCTGCTAGACCTCCTTGCCGATTCATACCCTGGCGCTTCGGAATGGGGTCCATTCCTTTTGACTTTCGCCACTCCTCTCGTCGTGAGCCACGGGGACCGTGCGTTGAAACGGCCGTTGGTCTCTCATCCGATCGATCTGGCTCGTCGACAGACATCCCCTCTAAAATATATTACCAGACCCGTGAACACCGATGCGTATGAAAAAAGGGACGAGAACCGAACGCAACACACCTCCCTCTTTGACCACCACCTTCGATACAGACACAGCACCTGAAAACAGCGTATACATCAACTGGACTTGTCCCCGCCCTCCACTACGGTCCTCCTCTGAACCCACACCGTGCCAGGTTCTGCGGCGTCACCCACCGCGGGTGCAGGAGACCCAGGCATGCAAAGAAGGCCTCTGAATCGGACGAACCTTGAGGATGATCCCCTGCTACCATCTCCTCCGCCGTATCTGAATCGAGCGGTGCCGCGATGGGACGATCCGTTGCCTTGACGGCTGCGAGTTTGGCGTTGAGTCTGTCTAGGCGTGCGGCGTGGGCCACAGCGTATTTGCCAGACTCGCGCTTGTTGGAGCGGAACGAACGCTTTACTTTGGAACGGATTGATTTTGCCATCGGGGGAGTGGGTGAAGGCCTCGTGCACAGCCGCAGCTCGAAATTTAAGTCATCTATACTAGCCACGCCATCACATCTTTCAAAGCCACACAGTGTTGGTGATCCAAGATCATCGGCATTATCGCGTTACATACAGTTCAGACTACAGCCGAGGCATTTTAGTTGTGACATACACGCGCTCGGACGATCATTCTGAAGGGGCCTCTCTGTGGAGACACGACACGATTTAGCCAAATGCGAGCATAAAAAAATAAGGATACTTATGATATAGAGCACGTTGTTACACCTGCGTGTGGTAGTGAGACGGAGCAGCGCTCGAAGGCGTATACGGTACATACCGAATGAAGACTTCGCCAAGGGTGCCCGTGGAGTTGCCATCCTGAAATTCCTCGGTGTTTGCCAACTGATAGAGATCGGGTCAGAGTATGATCACGCGGCATCGACATGTAAACAAAAATCCAGAGTCGAGCGTAGAGCCGAACAAGAGACGCACCTGGAGATTCATGTAGCCATCAGTGCTGACGAGGAAACCCTTGTATTCCAGACCCCATTTTAGTTTGACAAACACGGGCTTGCCGGTGAGCTCCTGCATGAATGGTTTTGGGTTGACTGGGTTGACCTGTACGTGCGGATGAGCATGCAGAGGATGAGAGCGATGGAGCGCATACCGGCGTCATTGTGGTGGAGGCAGAGCTTCAGGCGATTCGGACTTTTAAATCACCTAAACCGGAAGCCGAGTACACATCCCTGCACTTTTGCAAACACTTGTCTTCCGTCGCACAGACATGTCTGACCGAGAGGGACACGTAGGGTCAGGATCCACAGACGACGATTTGTCGTTGCCAAAGGCGACAGTCGCAAAGATGATCAGCGGTGAGTGCGGCAGTCACACACGTCCCCAGTGCCGGAACGCGGTGTTCAAGCTCCCTAGAATTGCTCCCCAACGAGGTTACATGTGCAAAAGAAACCCGTGATCTGGTGATCGAGTGCTGTGTAGGTGAACATGCACCATGACCGCTGGGTATCTTTGCAGGACTCAAGTGTTGCACCAGAATTCATTCATCTGATTTCGTCGGAAGCAAACGAGATATGTGAACAAGAGTCGAAAAAGACGATAGCGCCGGAGCACATTATTGGTGCATTAAAGGTACTTCTTGTGGTTATCTGGAGTGAATTCGCGATCCGACTGCTTGCAGCGCCTCGGATTCGATTCATTTACGCCCGAGGTGGAAGACGTCCTGAAAGATCACAAGCAGCAGCAAAAGGTGCGTGTGGTGCATCGTGTCAGGGGTGTACTCATTATGTGTATAGGATCGAGAGAAAAAGGCAGACAAGATCAAGGACTCTGGGATGACACCGGAGGAGCTTCAAGCGAAACAAGAGGAGCTGTTCGCGCTGAGCCGGGCCAAGTTTGCACAACCTCAGCAGCAACCATAAAGTGAGTAATGGACAGAGAGGAGTATGGGTATTGTACACGTTTACTACGTCATTTTTCTTGAGCACTCTGGCGCTGGCGTAATGCTTCGAGTCTCCTCCGGGGGGAATCCTCGTTCCAATTTTCCACTCCACTCTCCGAATTGACGGACAATGATGGCAACCCTTGTTGCTCGATGGTGAACGAGGCGGATACGGATGCATAAAATGCAGCTGCGGTTCGCGTTGAGATGCCGGCCAATGGCAGCAGAAATGAATGTACCTTGGTACACGTCGCCGTTTTCCAATACCAATCCAGCGGCGAGGCCCCCTAGAAAGCTATTTCCGGCACCTTTGTCATTTCAGGGACGGGATGGGAGTGGGAATGCGATGGATACACTGACCGGTGACGTCTACGATGTGGGAGGTGTCCTGAGGTGTCCAAAAGGCATCGACCCACCTGCACCCTTTTTGGCGAGTTGCGACACAGGCTCCAAGAGCATCACTTCGTATGATCACACAGCCATTTCCAGATGGACCAACACCGAAATCAAGGAAGCGAAGTGCCGCAACTTGAACGGCGTCGCGCGTGACAGGAGAGGACAAGGAGAGGAGAGCAAAGGCTTCTTGTGCGTTTGGGCTAGGGAAGTGAGCTACCGAGGACGCCACGATGCGTAATACGTACCTTAGGACATCGATGGAAGCCATGGCGGTCACGAGGGAGGGCAACTCCTCGGGAACGCATCTATCCTGGATGGAACGGGTTACGTGGGGCTGAGGGGGAGAGAGGGGACGGACGGGAATGGGCTCGTAGATGACGAGGGGATTCCAGTCCACCTCGGAGATTATTTGCAGGGCGCGGGTGGGAGAGCAAATGAAATGCAGGGTTGCGGGTCGAGCGAGACGGGTTTCACGCAAATCCCGCGGGAACAGCCTGAGGCGTGGGGTGAGGTACTCGAAGCTGCGAACACGCGGTTAGGGAGTGGGCTTGGCGAGAGAGAAGTGGAGCGACCATCTGACGTCGCCGCGGTACGAATTGAGGCCACGGGTGGTGATGCGATCGGCGTGGTCGCGGAAGAGCCAGACGTCGCGGCCGTAGGAGAGGAGCTTCTGGTGGATGTGGGGGGGAAAGTCGGTGCCCCTGTCGACGATCATGCCGACGGCGGACGGGGGCAGCCTGGCGGGGGGTCAGCGGTGCGGCGCGGGGACGGACGGACTGACCAGATGCGCGCGCCGATGGTGGCATAGGTGCCGCCGCCGCCGATCTCGCCGAGGGTGTCTGGGGAGTCGATGTGGTCGATGATGAAGAGGCCGATGGAGACAAAGAGAGACATCGGAGTTGCGGCCAAACTCTGACAGCGACGATGCAGGTCTGGGCGATCACCTTCGACACCGCCGACTTTCCAGACACCGTACGTCCTCCGCGAGCCCCCCTTGTCCGCGCTCACCCCTTCTAGCTCTACCACTCCGCCCTCCCCCTCGTCGACCAGCCCGCCCGCGCAAAGATATCCCGCTTCCACCGTCGCGAGGATGCCTGCCGTCAGTCTGCGCCCCTTTCTCTCCCTCTCGCACTGAACCCGTCACAGGCTCCCTGATCGGCTCGCTCCTCCCCCGCGTGCTCCTCCGCAAGCGAGGCATCCCACGCGATGCAATCGCCTTTGCGGCCACCGACGCCGGCAAACCCTACTCCGTGAGTCGCCTCCCCCCGCCCGCACCCGCCCTCACCCCGGCCAGATCACCCCCGGCCTCGACCCCCCACTCGGGTTCAACGTCACCCACGACGAGGGCGTCGTCGCCATGGCCTTTGGCACGGGCGATCTCGGCCCGCCCGCCTACACCATCGGCGTCGACGTCATGCAGCTCAAGGTCCCTCCCCGAACCACCTATCGCGAGTTCGTGGACTCGGTCTCCAGCCAGGTGCGTCCCCCTCCGTCCGTCCGCGTCCGTGCTTCACCGTTTGCACCCAGCTCACCCCCCTCGAGCTGGACGCCCTGCTCGGAGACGTCCCAGAACCAGAGGCAATCCGCCGCTTCTACTGGGTGTGGACCCTCAAGGAAGCCTACACAAAGGCCCTCGGCACCGGTCTCGGTTTCGACTTTCGCCGAATACAGTACGACGTCGTACAGGAAAATATCACCATCGACGGCGAGCCTGCCAGAGGTTGGCAGTTTCGCAAGTTCGAGGTTGCACACAGCGGCAACAAGTACGTCGGGGTCGCTGCACGCTTTGTTGGCGGCAGGAATTCCAGTCTCACCGAGCTCGACGAAGGCTCCCTGGTTTGTTATGATGCGGCTTCTTTCGTTCATCGGGCAATAGAGGAGTTGGCTTAGATGGTATACGTTCCATCATCCAAGGGTTTACACACACACGCTGTCTACATCCATCAATATGCAAGCAAAATGTCAGTCCCAAACAACAGTTCGTCGTGAGTCCCGCTCAAAAGGGGGGATGACTGCCAAACGCGCTTGGAGTCATCGTCGTGTTTTCGTTGCGAGCCCCAGTGCATCCCAGACAGCTCGAACGCGTTCAGCTCCGAAAACGAAGCGAGTACGTTGGCGACCTGCTCGTAAAACTCCTACGCAAGTGATCAGTTTCGGAGACGCGCCCGGGGTGCAAACTTACGGGAGAGGGTGGTTGGAAGAGGTTCTGCGTGGACATGACGCGTAGATACGCAAGGTCAGGGAGATGGTGGTGGAGGACCTGCAAGAAGGAGACCGGGGACGAACTTGTGACCGCACCCAACACGAGCACGGGTGTGGTCGAGCGGGCCAGTAGGGGGACGTCATCTTCTGCGAGGGTGCCGTTGAGATGGATGCTCTTCACTGGCCGGCCGGGCACGATCAGCGCCGCGGCGCGTGAGGAACCGATGAATTGTTCTAAATGGGGTAGCCATGTCACGGGCAGGTCAGGGATGGGTGAACTGCAGGCCAACATGGTGGGAAGAGAATCCACCTCGAGTTCCAAGAGCGACGGGGTCTTGTGGAGGAAGCGGACGACGTTGTCGTCAAAGGGAAAGGTGCAGGTGAGATGGACGAGGTTGGGATAGACGGGGCGTGCACAGGCGTCGCGCAAGACCCAGCTGGCGGAGGCGTCGACGAGGAGATGGAGGGAGTGCAGCTCGGACATGTTTTGGACGGCCATGGCGAGGATGCTGTAAAAGCGGGAGAAGAGACGGGAGACGGGATCCAGGGCGACGTAAAAGGAGCGCACGTGGCGTGCGATGTGTGGTTTCCGGGCGAGGAGCGGGACGACGGAGAGGTTGCGGGACGAGGGGGACGCGGAGACATGGCGATAGAGGACGCGCTGTGCGACGGGGCACACGCGGGGGGAGGCGAGGGCGAGGGCTGCGAGGGCGGGCTGCGGGAGGAGGAGGGCGATGGCGAGGAGGAGCTCGACGGGCAGGGCGTGCAAGGACATGTTGTGCCCTGCATCGCCCGGGGCTCTCTTTTTATCGAGGACAAATGACGTAACAGCCCCCGTTGACAACGTCCATGTGCATCCTAAGACGTGTCTTACAAAGGTCCCTCCACTCGCTCAATGGCACGTACCTCCCCCTCCTCCCCGTCTCCTCGCTCACCCCCACCAGCACCATACCCAAAACGAACACATTCCTGTGGCGAGCTCACCGCAGCACACGCAGGCACCACCGTCGTCCTCGCCGGTTGGCTCCTTCCCGAGCGGTATTTTGCTTATCTCCTCCCCACGCTCCACCTAATGATCGCCCCAAATCAAGCAAAATCTCCAACGCGCTCTCATTCTTTCCCATCAAAGACGCTTCTGGCACAACACAGCTCGTCGTCCGCCGGAACAAGCACAACACAGCAGAGCCCCCATCGCTGTCACATGTCCCTGTCGAGTCATCCGTATTGATCACAGGTCGCGTATCCGAGCGCCCCGAGAAAGACCGCCGCCAAGTCAGTGCTCCCCGCAACCCTCTTTCCCCACTGACACGTCCCAAGTCTAGCACCGGTGACGTCGAGGTCCAAGTTGACTCCTTCACCGTCCTCAATCCCGCCTCCCCCGTATTGCCCTTTTACCCCTCCGACGATCGGACCCTTGTTTGTGTCTTTGCACCCACGCCACCCCGTGCTCATCGGCTTCCCCCAATAGGTCAATGACGAGCTTAGGGCTCGCTTCCGGCATCTTGATCTCCGCAGGAGTGCATTGGCAAACAACATCAGACAGCGAAGCCATGTCTCCCGGCTCGTCCGAGAGTCTCTCCATGCAGACGGTGCGTGCGGTCACCACGCCATCAAACTCACTTGAGCTCGACGCACATTCTAGGCTTTCTCGAAGTCGAGACTCCTGTCTTGCTAAAATCGTCACCCGAGGGCGCTAGAGAGTTCCTCGTCCCAAGCAGGGTCGGCAGATCTCCCCAAGGTACCCCAAATGATGCCCCCCTTTTCTACTCACTCCCACAGTCGCCCCAACAACCGAAGCAACTCCTCATTTGCTCTGGTGCGATTGATAAATATTTCCAATTTGCCAAGTGTTTCCGCGACGAGGACGGCCGCAAGGACAGACAACCCGAATTTACCCAAATCGATCTCGAGATGGCCTACGTTTCATGGGGTCCACCTCCGAACTCCCACAACGATGGTTGGCGAATAGGCGGCCACGAGGTCCGCGCCGTAATCGAGTCACTGATCGGAAAGATATGGCTCCAAGTCGAGGCCATTCGCCTCCCAAGGTCATTCAAAGTTATGACTTATACCGAAGCGATGGCACGTGTAAGCGCGCTTGATTCATTTGTGTGCTTGTCGTCACTTCCATTCTACAGTATGGATCAGATAAACCCGACACGCGCTTTGCCATGGAGGTGCTACAATCCTTGTCTCTCTTCACAGCCGCACTAAACACGTTCAATCCAAGATTGAAAATATCACTCCGCTCCTTCCTCATCATCACCGGGCATCACTTGCCGACGTCGGAGAAGTTCTCGAGACGCTGGTCGTCCGACGTTCTGAGAACCTCCCGTTTGTCCGCGCAGATGAACAGTATCAGCCAACCGACGAGCCCACTGTAGTGCGTCCCAAAACGAGATTGCCCAAGCTTACCGTTCACACGTTGCCAGACTCGCATTCTGCTCACTAGTAGTAATTTACTGACCTGGTTGTGCGACCACGAGCTTGTCTCACCCGCAGTTGACCCTGAGCACCATACCAGCCTGAACAACGTGCTTAGAATCAGCGTGGGCGATACTCTATATGTATCTAGGCGTCATGCAGTTCCCAAGGTATGCGTGGCTTCCATCAACGTGTTCCCCGGGTCTCACGCGCACAGGGTGGATCCACGCCGTTGGGTCGAATACGCACACGATTATCGGAATCAGCGCAGAATCTTGGTGTGTCTGACGTTACCTCGATTCTTTTGTGGTTGCTTCATCTTGTTTCAGGGGATTACGTTCCTCCTCCTTATCCACACTTTCTGTGGGTGACTGAGTTCCCCCTTTTCACTAGATCAGATCCAGACAAGGACTTTTTGGCGCGGGGCCGATGGACTAGCACCCATCATCCGTTCACTGCTCCCGTGTGGCAAGATATCGAGGCCATGTATGATGGCCGCATCGACCAGGTTTGCGCCCGGCAAAAGCCATGGTCCCTGAGTTGACTTCTGATCCGTCAGGTTCGAGGTCAGCATTACGATCTCGTACTGGACGGTACCGAAATTGGGGGAGGCTCAGTTAGGGTGCACGATGCTGCCATGCAAGAGCATATATTTTCTCGTGTTCTCCAGGCAAGGCGTGGTTGTTGCTACCCCTCGTGCGACCCTGACAACCCGAAATTAGCTCAATGAATCAGAACAAGCTACATTCGACCACCTAGTGCAAGCTCTCAAGTGTGGCGCTCCTCCACATGGTGGAATCGCGCTCGGTGGGTGTAGACGCCTCCACCAATTGAATTGAGCGTGTTAACGTTACGCGCGCATTCCATTCAGGGTTTGATCGGCTGATGTCCATTCTTTGCAAAACCCAATCGATCCGAGATGTGATCGCCTTCCCAAAAACCAGTGCTGGTACTGATCCTCTCTTCAAAAGTCCAGCGACGGTCACCAAGGACGTCTTGTCTCAATACGGTATCCGTACGTAAACCATGAAAAGGCACAAGTGACTTGCACGATGGGCTCAGAAAGGTATAGGCGGAAACCTTGCTTGTTCCTTGGCCCACCATTTGTAGTTAGCGTACATTTGCTGACAATTAGTGGTCACCTTCGGCACCTTTTCGTATCAGGGCGTGCACTGTATGATGAGACGATAGAATGCGCACAGTGCACAGTCGGCGGTATGAAATCAACTGACGAAACAGGGGAAAGAGAAGCAAGCAGGTCCAGGTCCATTAATGGGGTGTGGTCGGACACTTCCGTCAGTGATTGAATGATGGGTGGCACTAGATCATTTACTTCCCATCATACCACTCGTAGGTACCCGCTTCTTCAACTTCCGAGTATTCATGGACCGTTCCAATACAGCATCCCCGACGGTCGATGCCGACCACTGGGGCCAACTTACTCACGAGAATACAGGACTGTCGGAAATATGTACAGCCTGAAAATGGCCGCCATCATGTGGATCACTACGTTCTTGAGCTCCACCAGCGTTCCACCGGACATTGGTTTGGCGACCGCATTATACATTACATATTCACATTTTTTTTCTGTATTTCTAACACTAGTAATGGTCATAATATCATATCATCCCCACTGGCTGTCTCACACAATCATCCAAGGGAACCAACATAAACAAGGTTGCCTCAAGCCGAGTCGTGTCGACTAGCATCCAAGTGTATCGTGCGATCTGAGCGGGTGTCAGAAGCGAGCCCAGGCTCAATAGTTTGATCATGATCATACGAAGGGGGGGTATGTAAAGTGGCGAGCAATGCAGCGGGATGACGTGGTGTTTCATCCCCCCGGATTGAATCCGTATTTGGGATTCCGTCGTACCCGAAACCACCCCATTCCTCTGGTTCTGGGGGTGGCAGAGCGCCGCCGTTCGCGTCGGAGGGCGAGGCTGGTCTGGGTTCTGACCTACCCAGTTGTGGACTTTCGATCGTGTGTACGACATGGGATTCGTCGATGACTGCCAGAACGCTGCGGAGTTTGGAATCTGACTTGCGCGAATGATGAGTTGCCAAAGGAGGATGGGATTTGCGACGCTTGATAGTCGCAGAGGGTGATGTCGACCGTGGAGGGGTAGAGGGAGTCGACGAGACGTCACTCCATTCCGAGGAGGAATTGGAAAAGAAGTTGCTAGTGGGTGCCCATGAGTGATTAATGACATCGGGCGGTGAACAACTGGACGGCGGTGTATTCGCTAGCGGACTCGGAGAGGGAGATGGTGCGTTGGCAATGACGGCGAGCGGGGGTAGAATGGTGAATATCTGGTCTTCAGCCTGGGGTGGTCCGTACGAGTCAAATGGATCTGGAACGGACTGGAGCATGGGTTCCAAAATAGGGTCAGAGCTGAGAAAATGAAATGATGAGTTGTTACAGCGTCAGATAGCGCATGACGTACGCTTTCGCAGTAAACCTGTCAAACACGTCCATGGTGGAGCGCACTGCAACGCAAACCTGAGAGAAAGGGTCAGAAGAAGGTACAGTCCGCGTTTATGAACATACCTTTGCTTGCACTACATTCCAGACCTCTTCCTCGTGCTCCATAATTTCGCGATAATGCTGGGCTTTTAGGTCATCAAGTTCATCCACCTGTCGTTGTAGAACGGATAGTGCTTCACGGAAGCTTTGAAGGTCTAGAAGACATCAACAGAGTTCTCGAGCCGCGGAGGAAAACATACTCCTCTGTTTCCTGTTCATGTTGCCCGTTTCCGTCTGACGGATAATTTCACTCTTCTCCCGGAGTGCTTTCTCATATGAAGTAGAGCGTTCCTGTGGAAAATTAATGAGACCATCAGACGGCCGAACAGGTCGGCGTACGTGAACTATTGTCTTGTAAGTGTCCAAGTGTTGACGCAAAGGTTTCTCAAAAGTTTTGTCGAGCGATTCCGCCTGAGAACAAGGTCGGAGGTGTTGATACAAGGCTGCAAAGAACACGACGAACCAATACGTGCCAGTGATTCCCAATGAGGTGATGTAGTCCTGAAGCAGCTTGGAGCCTAGTCCCCGCTTCGTACGATGGGCCTTTCAAACTGTATTATAATCAGGTTTGTTTCTCCTGACAATGAGGATGCTCCACGCACCCCGAACATTTCTCCAAAGAATCTGCGAATGCTGCGGTGGCTTTGGACATGTGGAGTAATGCTGCGCGGTAATTTGCGCTGCAGCTCATAAACTAAGACCGGCGGATAAGAATGGCCGCTGTATGATGCGTAGTCGAGAAGCATTGCATACATACCTCGTCATATGATTGCAAGCTCAGTTTGAGATTTGCACGAGTAATAATCTTCTCCGGGCCATTGGCACCAAAGTCGATGGCCGAGGCGTGGGTTGTCTCTGAGAATGTGGGTGACGGTGGACCAGGCGAGGACGAGCGCTTTGGCGACAGCGTGAAACTGCGAAGTGAACGGTTTTTTCGATGCATGACTGCGGCGGTGAGGGAGACGGACGTTTGCTGTGGTCGTGCGTATGCAACCCTTTTTGGCAGTGTTCCGTACATTTCATCATCTACCCTAAATGTACTCTAATGTACTAACTAATGACCCAGGCAGTCACAGAGCTGTAAGAAGACTGAGTATACATGTGAACCATCTGAGGACCTCCGAGACCTACGCGTTTATGACTTCCCCACACCCGACGAAATGTCTGTCATCTTGTCTGGCGCGTCCCGGAGGAAGAACAACTTCGCTCGCCGCTGTTTGGTTCCCCTGCGCTCACCCGCCCTCTGTCTGATCTTGATGTCCTTCAAATGCGGAGAGTTGACAAAGAATTGCATCTCAACGCCGGTCCGCTGGACGACGTTGCGCAAAACGAACGATGTGTCCGGGCCACGTCTCCTCATTGATATGAGTACTCCGGAGAAAACACCAGGAGCGTGTTCAGTCGTGACAGTGAGCACAGAGCCGGGTAGGAGTCGGTCAGGATGCCTCCGGGAGAACAAGGTTGTGAGCCATTCCCGTTTTTTGGGCTCTGGGAGCCCTTGGCGCAAAAAAGTCATGAGACCTTTGCCTTTCCGGAGAGCATCATGCTGACCCGAGGGAATTGGAAGTGGGGGAGGAAGGATGGCAATTTTAGAAAACGGATAGCTAGCGGGTGCTGCGCTGGAGGACAATAACCTTGCCAGGGGCCTGCTTGCTCTAAACGCCATGACGGCTGGGATCAAGTAGACTTACCAAACTTGGATAGAACGCTCCACCATACCTTCTCTCAGACGGACATTGTCATGTGTTCATTATGTACAGCTCTAAAATTCGAAGCAAGGAATACATAACAGAAACAATCTCAAACATATGACGGTAGTGGCCACTGAAATTGCACGGGAACACAGAAATGCAACAATAGCAGGGTTAAGCGTGGCAGGTCGCCTCGTTGTCCGGTTTTTGAATTAGTATCCACGTCCCCGTCCTCTGAAAACATCCGGATAAGCATAATTCACATGACACTTGGCGACAGCTCACCTCCCGCGAGCACGATAGGGGTTGTACCCGAAGCTGCCGCCCCGATATCCGCCTCGAAATCCACCCCTGTATACTCCCCGACCCCGACCTCGATTGAAGCCGGGAACGTTAGTACGCTTGGCCGTTACCTATTCGTGTTTGTCGTACATTTCCCATATTCCGAATAATATGCGGCGCTTACTTTTATTAGTCGTCCGCGGAACAACGAATTGTCCATTGTCAGAGCAGCATCTATGAAGTCCGACTCGGCGAATTCAACATAAGCAAATCTGCAGCGGAGGTTGTTGGCCAAATGGCGATAAAACCCGGAAAAGAGGACACGCACCCTTTGGGGTGACCCGTGAATTTATCGCAGAGGATAGTCACTCGATTGATAGTTCCGCAAGCTTGGAAATGTGCCTGAATTTCTTCTGGGGTTGCACCGTAATCAACCTGGTGACAACCATTTGAGAAGGAATAAGTGGAAACCGACACCGGATGACCAAACCCACGTTTCCAACAAAAACACTTCGACTGTCTGCAACGGCCTTCTCTTCTTCAGTTTCCATTGGAACACCCTGATTTGTTGCAGCACCGCCCGCGGTACTCTGTGACTCTGCCGCAGCTTGCAGTTCACGCAACTTTTTCGCCTCCCTTTCCATCTCCTCTACACGTTGTTTCATCAGCTGAATTTCCTGCGAGGGTATTGAGAACTCTGGGGATGCAACGAAGGGAACTGGGATACCTTGGAGTCCGCTTCCTCACCATCGTCGATGGTCGTATCGGTGTCCCCGTTCAGCGCTGGTTGTGTCACGTCGGTGTCCGCCATTACAAGCATCCTACTTGCCAAGCGGCGAATCAAAGTTTGCCTAGTTTCAGGCCGCGCCACAGTGTTGGCAAACAAGGATACACAACCTTGGTGTACTGTTACATATTAATATCGCCCAAATCCACTACCACACCATGACCACACCAGTCAATAAGGAAGAATTTGCCATGTTTCTCATATGGGAATACACCCCCGCGGCCTGTGGTCAACCAGGGTCAACCTTGTGTTCAAAAACCTCCGTGTACCGTGTGACGGTCGAGGGAAAGTTCAATACGTGACGGGCATCATTATACTTACGGTACCGATGGTGATGTTGCTATTGTTGGCTCGATTGCATTGCTCCCACTGATCCCGCCATCCTCTTTTGCAACAAGACCTCGTGGATGACCTTCGCTTCCGAACTTCCAGAACGGAACATGAACCACCTGCTCCAATCGTGTAAGCTTTATCTCGTACAGTCTCGTACTCATCTGAGCGATAGTCATTAAAACTTGTGATTGTCGCCTCAGTTATGAGCGTCCCCTTGGCAAGCATGGTCGATAACAGATCAATATCCGTCTCATCGATCTCCACGAGGGCCTGCCCAGCAAATCCTGCACATGCTACTCTTGATTTCGTTCCAACTTCGGGGGCGTGCGGACAACGTGTGTTTCGTGTGCAACGTACTCATACTACGCGTGGCAGAGCCAACAGCATGGTACAACACCACTCTGGGGTATTACAGCACACTAGTCAGCTTTGCGCATCGCACCCGTAACCAAGACGCATGAGGAAACTACCGTCACGACGAAGATAGCAAATTAAGGTTTTTGACTAAAAGTAGCGACTCCAGATTTGATGTTTGTGATAGAGAAACAAGGGGTCAATAAGATCTGGCCTTGTTTACACAATTTCAGGATTTTACTGTTACTTTTTGTCAAAGTGGTGTGGAATGGGAGCTGCTGACAATCTGTCTCAAGTGCAGTCACAGAGCATGGACGTCCTAAGGACATACTGTCACGTATTGCGTTCGCCTCTTTCATAAAGCCCTTCGTATGTGATAACTGAGGGACAAGACCTCCTAGTGCGCCTGAACGTTCTATTCGACGAGTTGACAGTATACTGTGAGGAGGCTCAATCTCGCAGTGACTCGTACGATTCTGCTAAAGCAGTTATCAGCTCTTTACCAAACCGAGGTGTCTCAGGGTCAATAGGCGCAGAGGCTGGTATCATTGACTCGTGGGGGTCCAAACGGATATGCCGTCAAATAGAATAGATGGCAACGAGGATTTCCTTTGGCAGCATGAACGTTTTGTGTGACACACTTAGCGGAGGGCGCAGAGAAGTGTTAAGGGAGAATGGATGCACTCCCACTTCTGCAGAGAGCGCTCGCCATTCTGATGCTTCTGATACGCTTTGCACGCAAACCCGTGCTTAGTGTCGTACAAATTCCGAGGCCATTGCATTGGGCACGACTTACCCAGTCCCCTGATTTTGGAGATCGATGGCCATCATGGTAAATCAAAGGTCTGGAACGAAGAGTTGGTGGAGGTTCTAGTTCAGCTCGTTAGCTCTCGAACAAGGCACTTATGTCACCAAATGGAAGACCCCTGGCAATCAGGAGTCGTTGGCGTTATACACCCCGATTTTTTCCCAGTGGATCATAAGAATTTGACCATTTTGGCGGCAAGAGGTGATGGCGAACAGGTACTTTTGCCGTTTTCGCCAGCGTAACCTCAACTTCCATTATTCTACACGTGGGACGGATCAGCCGATGCCCAAAAACTGCGCCAAAAGTGAACATGTCGTGTCAAAAAGGATTGTTTGTCTCCGGGGGGGATTGTCATCTGGACCTGATATGAAAAAAAAGTTTCCATGGAACCAATGTTACCGCATGACTTGCTCCAGCACTAAAACAAAAAACAGATTTGAATAGCACAGAGTGTTCCTTAATAATGGGGTGCTGAAGTAAGTTATGTGACCACAATCGGGGTATGTTGCTGGGATTCCATCTCGGAAGAACATACGAGGCGCAGCGGTTGCCTGAACAGGAACGGCTGACGCGGTCTTTTGCACCACCGCCCAATCGAGGGGATGAGGCTTGGCACCTCAAGGGCGAGAGAAAAAGTGAGGCCATTAGTCAAACGGGCAATGCCTCTGCTCGCTTGGGGAATTGGGGAGGTGGAAGTTAGCTATTCAGTTCGTGGCTATGATACCGCATATCGGGAATTGTTCAACGGATTCGGGTGAAAGGGTTGTCCGGAAGACATTTACTGATACGGTGGAGGCGGTCACAGGATGACGTTCATTTCCGAAGACTCGTTCTTATAAAAAGGCAGGGTAAAAGAGACTCGTCGGACTGTGTGGACCTCACATACCGTTCCCACTCGTCTCACTGTGCAACGCACAGAACAAGCTGCAGAGCACTCGGGTAAGCCGGCATCCAGTTGCTGCACGAGGAGGAGGACTGACAAGCTGGCTGTGCAGCTGAGCGAGATGGAGTGGATTAGTCATACATGGCCTCTCCTCAATCGGCCCGACCCGACAGGTGTCCGACGATATCTTCCCCAAAGTCATTATTCCCAAGTGCCACCCCAAAGTCCTCAGCGCAGCTACTACTCCCAAGATTTTTATTCCATGACACACCAGTCAAAGAAGAAACGGACAGAAGACGACTCCGTCTCCGCCGACGCCGGCTCCAAACCACTCCAGCTCCAGCGCAGGAGAGTCTGGCGTGCATGCGAAAGCTGCAGGTTTGTGCCACATCGCTTCGGTTTCACCCGTCTCCAACACGTTCCCTGGCTCAATCCTTGACAGGCGCAAGAAAATCAAGTGCGATGGCTGTGAACCAACTTGCGCGCAGTGTCAATCGTCTGGATCCCAGTGCACCTGGCTCCAGACGAAGGACAGGGCCGCCTTGAGCAGACAGTAGGTCGTCATCCTACCTCGTGTTCGCGTAACACCCTCACGTTTTCCCAGCTATGTCCAGGAACTCGAAGCACGTCTACTTCACATGGAATCCCTGTTTTCTCAAATAACGCCTGTCCTTGAGCAGCTTGGGCCATCCTTGGGTGTTCCACCCACAGCAGGCTCATCCTCTGCAATTGGAGACGCTAGGGAAGACAGTCTGCCCCCGGCATCGGCAGTTCTCCAGGTCATGTCATCAAAGGCCGCCGCAGATACCCGCACGGAGGACAGCTCTTCACCCGAGTCCGCTTCCGTCAAGATGGAAGATGATGTCTCCGAATCTTTTGGTCAGCTCGCCCTGGACGACCACGGCCATCTTCGTTGGATAGGGGGCTCCTCCACAATGTCATTGATCCAGTCTTTCCGTGCTCTGACGACCAATCCCCTCCATCGCGTCTCCCCGATGGAAGAGGACCCCCGTGCACCTGGACCTAGTGCGAATAAGCTGTACTTCCCGGCATCAGTCTTCTTCGGGAAGATACGGGCCCTTCCCGGTGCAGACGAAGTCGAATACCCAGATGAAGACTTGTGTGACAAGTTGGTAAGCACATGAGGCATCGTTTAGACCGACCGCTACTAATTATGATCATGCATCAGATCGATGCGTATTTTGAGCGCCTCCATTTCTTGATGCCTCTTCTCGATAAGCCCTCGTTCATGGTTAGATACAAACGTCTCATGGCAAGGAGGAGCGACGCAGCGTTCATGGAAGTCGAGGCGCCATTCATTTCCATCGTCTTTGCTATTTTCGCTTGTACCGCTCGTCTGGTTAATGACCCACGCCTAACAAGCGATCGCCAAGACGACGGTGGGATGGGTATGGTCTACTATGAGAGGTAAGCCTACATTGACTACGGTCACTTACATGTCATTACTGATGCGTTTTACCTTTTTTCAGGGCCTTGGTTCTGCACTACATCAGCCATGCATCGATTGAAGTGTTTCACGTCCAAAGTTTAATTCTCATGTCTTCGTTCTTATGTTCTATCAACTGCCTACCCCAGGCTTGGCTGCTCGTGGGCCAAGCGGTACGCAGTGCGCAAGACTTAGGATTGCATGTAAGCATTGGTCATTAAACTCGCTGCTATTACTGACGAAATTGCAGCGCTCACCTCGCCGATTATCCATTTCTTCTATTGAGAAAGAGACTCGGCGGAAAATCTGGTGGAGCGTGTATTGTTTAGATCGCATGCTGGCACTCGCACTTGGTCGCCCGCTTGGTGTAGAGGATTCTGATTGCGACGTCGAACTTCCAGTGGACGCCGACGATGAATGGCTACCCGAGTACTTCACTGGCGTCCAGCTCTCCCAAAAACCTCCGTCCCTAATGTCGGGCACCATCGCCTTAGTGACCCTATATCAGATCGCTGGCCGGATCCTACGACAAGTGTACGCCATCGACTGCTGTAAAGAAATACTCGAACCCGAGAAGAGGGTGGAGTTACAGCGCTCTGTTGAGACTCTTGACCTGGAACTCACTAGCTGGTTCGAGGATCTTCCACCCTCTTTCAAGAATCCGAACACCAGCGACAAGCATATGTCTATGACAGTCGTCTTATGCAGCCACTACTATTCAGTGCGCACTACCCTTCATCGCAATTTTCTGCCTGTCAAGCGCGACCAATCGATCGTACCAAATTCACCTGTAAGGGCTGTCTCATCTGCCCGCTTATGCATCCGCCTTGCACCTTCGATCAATAATGTCGTGCCAACCTCGCATCATCTTGCTTTTTTCATCCAACATCTTTTCAGCTCCGCTGTCGTTACCCTTCTGTTTGCCATGCACTCCTCGGATACGAAGATTGCAGCTACCGCAATGGATGAAGCTAAAAGCTGTATCCCAATCATAGAATCGTGGGAAGGCCATTGGCCAGGTGCTCGTAAATGCAAGGAGCTGCTCGCCGAGTTGACGAGCACCGCAGACGATGCTATAAGGAGAACTGGTAATGACGCCTCTGGAATTCCCATGGCTCAAGGCATCGCGCCGGCAGCATTGGAATCCAGGCGATCCCTTGTTTCTTCCTCTGGACAGGTGCCTACCATGAACCGTCCGCTAAAGATGAAACCGAGGAAAATCAGCCGCTCACGAGATCCAAATTCTACGCGTCGGCCCCCTGTCGCGTCACCGTACCGTGTAGATTGTAAGGGAGATATGGGCTTGGTGATGATGCTTGCTGACCCTTCGTGGACTGTAGCACAACGCAATCGGTCGACGTCTCGCAAGAGGGGGCGTGAAGAGAGTGAAGGTATCGGACCCTCAAGCTTGGCCTATCCTGGAGTTTTTTCCAGCCCACAGTCGATGGGTGGAAAATCTAGCCCTCACAGCTCCCCAGCATCTGTTAATTTACCCTCCCCGCCCATGTCCACCATGGAAACGGCTCAGCAACAGGAGGGAAGCCCCCATCTCATGGGTGCGTCCCCGTACAACTATACAGGCGCACCTCTCTCGCCGCTCCATGTCCCTTCGCCTCACGACTACGGGATACATCATAGCCCTCTTGCATCTTCCGGTAGTCACCAGTGGGATGGTGGCCCAGGGGACCATCGTACTGTCGACATGTATACTTCCGGTTCGCAGCCCAGCTCGCTGCCATACGCCACATATGAGCATTCGTCACCCTCCATCGATCCAACTTGGTATAACAGCTCCTCGGATGTTGGGTATAACCATCTTTCAACCACACCGCCAACCTCTTCATTCCCTGGCCCTGGACTGCCGTTTTTGGGGCTTGATTACATTCGAAATTATAATTCGAATGGATACTCGACAAGTGACCAAGATTCCCTCTGGCAGACATTCGATTCCGGCGCGTTTGGAATTGACCCCGAACTTCCGTTTACCTTTGGAGAATCTCCTTCAGACCTTCGCGAAGGGCGGCAATCTCCACCGTAATCACAACCGTGAGAACCTGGTCGAGGCTCGCATGCTTGCTGGCTGTTGTCTTTTTTTGAACCCCATATGCATTCTTCTCCTAAGCTCTTTTGGTTCTCATTCATTCGTGATCATTGTATCCATATCCATCGCTGACAACCACTGTGACCCGTAATACTGTATAGTTGCTTTACTCGCTAGGCAGCATACCTAACACACTTAATTTTGACACTGATTCTTTGTTGTCATGCGATGCTCTCTGGTTTTCCCCCCTTTCAAGATAACGTTGACACTTGTAGTCCAAGTCTCGTAGCTCTCACGAATCGAATTAATGGTGGCCATTTCCCTGCCTTGGACAATAGTCGGTACCGGTAATTATGAGTAACCGGCTCCTGGGAGTCCAGGACAACCGTGACGACGAAACGACCATCTTCTTTTAAATTCTTGGTTTTTCTACAGGAAACTAGGCTCATGGTCAACCATCCAGTAGTCGAGCTCACATCCGAAGCGTCTTGGAACATCGTACGTATCGTGTTCGTATGTACTCAGCGCCAAGCTAACACGTTACTTAAAGATCGAAGACAAGTTCACACCATATGGGAAGGGAATCCTAGCTAAACTCGTTGTTTTTCTCCAGGTATAGATAATGGATACCTTGTGTGTCAGTAATTCTCTAATACGCGGGGTAGGATGAGGTTTATCCTTCCGCCAAGCTCTACCATGCACAGATACCCAAAGACCCGGTACAACGTTGGAAGACTGTTGTGCCGATTGTCGAGGAATTGAAGGTGAAAGCGCGCAAGCTTGGGCTTTGGAACCTTTTCCTCAGCAAGGCACATTATCCTCAACATGGCGTTCCGCTCTCGAATCTCGAGGTGTGGTTATTGATTCGTCAACTCTCGGTCGACTGTTAACACAGACAACAGTACGCTGTTATGGCAGAGGTAATTGGACGAGGGGGACATATGGCGTCTGAGGCAGTCAACTGTGCTGCTCCAGATACCGGTAACATGGGTACACCGTTCCGTCCTCCCTCTGTGGATGCTTGCTGAGGCCCCGGTTCAGAGGTCCTCGCTCGGTATGGGTCCCCTGAACAGCAGCAGGAATGGCTTACACCGCTGCTAAATGGGGAAATTCGCTCCGCTTTCGCGATGACAGAGCGATTCGGCATGTGCCTTTCATCTTGCGCGTAAAATGTGTTATCCTGATACGCAGTCCGCAGTGGCATCCTCTGACGCACGTAACATAAAAACATCCATCCGACGAGAAGGCAATGAAATTGTGATTAATGGGCATAAATGGTTGCCGGGCCTTTTTATGTCGTCGTTGCCGACTTCTCATGCAGTTCCGGTTTTTCACTTAGGTGGATATCGGGTGCCGGTGATCCCCGCACGAAATTACATCTTGTAATGGGCAAGAGCGACCCGGAGAACGCGGATGGATACAAGCAACAAAGTGTCGTCATTGTTCCGGCAGATGCCGCTGGCGTTCGGATTGTGCGTCCGATGGAAGTATTCGGGTATGACGACGCACCGGAAGGTCATTGTGAAGTGATCTATGAGAATGTGAGAGTTCCCTTGAAGAACCTAGTACTTGGTTGGGGCAGAGGATTCGAGGTAGGTCGTTCCTCCAGTACCGTTGCATGTCTAGGTGATAATTATCTATTTAGATCATTCAAGGACGTCTTGGGCTTGTATCCTCTCGTCATTTTACGCGAACTTTGCTGACTATCTTGGCAGTCCCGGACGCATCCATCATTGTATGCGCTCTATCGGTGTAGCCTCGAGAGCACTCGACTTGATGATCCAGCGGGTGACGGATCCTTCGCGCAAGACGTTCGGGAAATTCCTCCACGAGCATGGTGAATACGTTCGATATCTAGCAGAAATCGTTCGACTGAGATGATCATTCAGGTACTGTAATAGCTGAAATTGCCAAGTCTAGGGCAGAAATTGAGGGGGCACGATTGCTCGTTCTCAGTGCCGCTCTTCAGGCATGTTTTCGGACAATCAGTGTAGCACGGCTCACGGACTAAGGAGCGTCACAGATTGATAACTACAAGGCCAAAGGTGCAATGAAGGAAATTGGTATCGCCAAGGTGCACGCATTCCGATTCAGCTGGCGGTCCGGGACGCTAACACTCCTTTAGTTTGTGGTTCCCTCAATGGCGTGCAACGTTGTAGATCGCGCGATGCAAGCGTTTGGAGCGGAAGGGCTGAGCCAAGATCAAGAGCTGGCAAGCATGTATGCGCAGTTGCGAACACTGCGGTTTGCGGATGTGCGTGTCATTTTCCTCTCTTGTTATCCATGGTTGACGACTTTCTCTTCATAGGGACCGGATGCAGTAAGTACATTGCCTGGTTGACTGCAGACTTGACGTACCTCACTTCCCCAGGTCCATATCCAGCAGGTTGGTCAGAGGGAACTGAAACGAGCGCCGGAGTTGCGCAAGCGCGCAGTTGAGTTTAGCAAGAAAGAGGCGGTTATCATGGAGAAAGCGGGCGTAAAGGCTCATCTATAGAGCAACTTTATAAGCTCCCGGTTAGACTATCGTTCTTTCCTGCCGTCTATCTCAATATGTAGTCTTGTATGTTGTCATTACAGTTATGTTGATCAAATCCGCTATTGCTTACTTCCAACAGGTAAATCATGAACTGAAATGTTCCAGCATTGAATTCAACCGCCCGTCATTCAGCTGTTGGCACTCATTACTCTCACGGGAACCACCACGACGTTAGCGGACTATCCTTCCTTTGAACCGCGACTTCATTCAGTATGACTACTGATGATGGGCCATCAGAGGGGCCATACGATGTGACACCGATTCTACACTCCCGTTATTTTATTCTCCCGGCTTCAGCCGCCATCATGGGTACACTGATTGGTGCAGTCCGAGGGTCCCGTCGAGCGTCACTGCGGTTCCTGGCCGAGAATGCGCACCGGCCACCTACGACGGTCCAGGGATGGTATTTCTACAATAAAACCAAAAACTACCGGCGAATGGCTGCAGGACTGCAGGGAGGCGGCCTGAATGCTTTGAAATTAGGGGTCGCTGCACTGGTTTGGGTAGGGCTCGAGGACGGGTTGGAACGATGCGGACAGCCATGGGCCGAGGCGAGGGAGCTGGGAGCTGGTGTGGGGACGGCGAGCGTGTTTGCGGCTGCGTGTAAGTTGTGTCGATGGTCTCGATGCAGGATGCTGACTGGATCTAGACCGGCTTCCGTGGCGTTCGGGTCGTCAAGCGATGTGTCTGGGCGGGGCGGTAGGTGGTGGGATGGGGTTCCTTCGATGGGCCAGATCATACTTGGAAGGTGTGCAGTCTGGGTCCGTGTAGTAATGTACAGCTTTGATGGTCGCTATCAATCCGATGCAAGGTCCGTGCGCTTGTACGTATTGCGACTGCCCCGATATGCGTGGCGAGCGACTGTTTCATCGAGCTGGCACCTATTGCAGATGACGGAGGAGCGATGATCCCGATGGCTACTCCGGCCGCTCCACAGAGCCCACACTCAGAAATGTCAGTTGCGGCCGCTCTTGCCATACAACCAACACCTACGCCTTTGCCCTCGTCACGGTCCTCGCTGTCGTTTTTGCCGCTGCCCAAAGCGATGATCAAGTTGTGGCCGTCTGTGTTCGAGCAACTCACCCCCCGGGCCAGCGCCGATGGCCACGAGCGTCCAAATCCCTTCGATGTCCCGGACGCCACAAACGCCGCCCTGTCGTCTTCATCGCCCGACGGCTCCCTGGCACCACCACAACCGCTGCCCCCACAGGCCAGCGGTTCGCAGATACAGACCTTGCCCTCCCCCTCCGTCCACCACCGCCTGCTGGCGACCACTCCACCAGCGATCCCGATACAAGCCGATCTCACGCCGCCAGGCCCCCTAACGCCCCAAGCCGGACCTTTTGCCGCTCGCATTCCTACTACACAAATATCTCTACATGCACCAGACTTTTCCATGCGAAGCACCAACAAATCACCACAACCTTCTGACTCCATGGAAAACAAACCCAATACGTCATCGTCATCGTCCACCTCGACCAGGACGTCCTCGACTACAACCATTGGTGCTGCGCACGCAACACAACCTCCTGCTCCATCGGCAACATCCAAGGGGCAAATCCGCGTCAAACTCATATCTGCACGTAGCCTCAACGTATCCTCTATTCACGCATGCCCATATGTGGTGGTCCAGTTCGAGCAGAACGAATTCGTCAGTCGCGATCCTACCGAAGAAACTGACAAGGAAGTAAAAGGGACTGCCACGGCGCTATCGAGAACATCTTCCTCGAACGCCCTAACCGCGCTCAGTGCCATCGGTGTATCGCGACCGCCCGGGAAATCGAGCACGAATACATCGCCCTCATCTTCTATCCCGTCTTCCTGCAAAGTACCATCCCCCATACTTCCCTCCACCCAAGGGCTCTTTGGACGTATGTCAGCACACAATCCTGTGTGGAAACATGAAGTGTCCTTGTAGGTGCTGTACGCTGATCGATCATCTCTGATCTCTTACACCATCTACAGCGATGTCACTTCTGAAGAGTCTTTAATCACCTTCAACGTCTACGATCGCGTTTCCGACCAGTTCTTCCTGGGGACCTTCCAGATCAAACCTGTACTGATCCACGACCATACGGTCGACCAATGGTTCAAGTATGTAGCCCGTTCCCTGTTCTCCACATTCCATCCTGCATCACTATCCCTTACTCAAATCGCCAACGCAGGCTCCGGCCGTTTGAAACCGAAATTGTAAGCGGGGAGATGCGAGTACAAATCACATTCGAGCAATTCAAGGTACGCAGCGACTCACAAATTGCTTCCCACCCTCTGGGCCTCTTCTTCGCGTAATCGTGATACTTGACAACGATGCTAATCCCAGCATTTCCACGTCGTAGACCAAACGAGCGCTTACTCCACGCGATTTCGAGTTCCTCAAGCTTATAGGACGCGGCACCTTTGGGAAGGTCTTCCAGGTCCGAAAAAGGGACACGAAGCGCATATATGCCATGAAGATACTTTCAAAGAAGGAGATCATTGCCAAGAAAGAGGTTGCACACACGATCGGAGAACGCAAGATACTTCAACGTTCTCTGGAGTCACCGTTCCTTGTGGGTTTGAAGTTTAGCTTCCAGACGGACACGGACCTATACCTCGTTACCGACTTCAAGAGCGGCGGCGAGTTGTTTTGGCATCTGCAGAAGGAGACCCGTTTTACCGAAGAACGTGCTCGATTTTACATTGCGGAACTCGTTCTCGCTCTAGAACACCTACACAAGTATAACATCGTCTACCGTGATCTCAAACCAGAGAATATCCTTTTAGATGCCACCGGACATGTCGCCCTTTGCGATTTTGGATTGTCCAAGGCAGACCTCCGGCCCGATGAACTCACGACCACATTCTGCGGTACGACGGAGTATCTTGCCCCCGAGGTACTGTTGGACGAACATGGCTACAGCAAACTGGTCGACTTCTGGTCTCTTGGTGTACTTTTATTCGAAATGTGTTGTGGATGGAGCCCTTTCTATGCAGAGGATACTCAGCAGATGTATAAGAACATCTGTTTTGGCAAGATACGATTCCCTCGCAATGTAATCAGTGAAGAAGGAAAGATGTTCGTCAAAGGGGTGTGTACGTTCCTTGCACCACCTGGGTCCAGTATGAATTGAGTCTATGGTTTAGCTTCTCAACCGAAACCCAAAACACCGTCTTGGCGCACAGCGCGATGCAGAGGAGCTCAAGCAACACCCGTTTTTCTCAAACATAGATTGGAAAGCGCTTTCCATGAAACAAGTTACTCCACCCTTTAAACCTATCGTCGAATCGGACGAATCGACCGCAAACTTCGATCCAGAGTTTACTACTGCCGATATCCGGGAGGCAGGCGTCGGATTGGATGGAAAAAGTAGTCCAGACGAAGAAGACCCCAGCGAAGACTGGACTCACGCTGGTCCGCAGGGCCCCTCGCATACACCAAACGGCCCACTGGGTAGCGATCGCTTGACTATTTGTGCCAATCATCTGCAGAATGGGTCGAATGGTTTTGGTCGACCTCAAGGCATTGAGATCAGCCAGCGCAAGAAGCAAGATGTAGCTGGGTCCCCCCTCACCAACAGCGTGCAGGAGAACTTCCGCGGATTCACATACTCCGGTGGGGAAAGCGTGGTAATGGCAATGGGAATTCTTGGTGGGAGAGCAGAGTCAGAAGACGAAGCTATTGATGGCGAAGAAACCGAGATAACGACAGAAGATGAGTTCGAGGATCAGGAAAACTTTGCGGGACGTTACTCGAAAGGTAGAAAGGGGGTGAACGACGAGATAGCAGTATGAGTGCGCTGTAGACTTTATGTCAGTGATTGTTTCTTTCTACTTGTCTTTTCAAACGCACCATCACTTGGACCCACAGGGAGATTCAGGTAATTGACTCGCCATGTTCATGTTACTACCCTGCAATCCTTTAAAGCACCACCTCTTATGCCGATGTATCCCTTCTCTTTGTTAATGCCGCCTATTATGAGCCGGCGCTGTTTCATCGTTCTGTTCATTGCTACCTTCTATACTATCCACTACCACATATATCGACGATGTAATCACCCATGTATCTTTCGCATCGCCAAAAAGGACAGTGAATTGCGGTTGAGATACAGTCAGATCACCAGTCATAAAGTGCCTTGCATCCTGGCCTTGCAAGATTCATGCCACCGCGAAGGATGGGGGGAAGCACCTGCCCGTTGATGATAGTGTTCTTCACGATGGATTCGACATCGTGTGGAGTAACTCGTCCATACCAGACACTCGTTCCTTGGGGGTTGTATATCTGGGAGGATTTCGAGCAGAATATTAGTTCAGAGAGGGGATGGAATCGGATTGAGACATACGATGACGTTTCCTGCAAATTTATGGCCACCAATATGAGAAGTGCGCAGGATGAGAGCTTTATGCCCTCCTCCGAGCGCCTTCAACTGTGTCTCGAATGCAGTCTCCGGTTCTGGACCGTTGATCAACGAAGACTCTAGGGTAGGGCTTCCGGAAAGATCTTCCAGTTCGGTATGGACCACCCAGCCCTCGTGTTCTAGGTAATGACTAAATGCTATGATATACCAGGTTAGCCGACCAGCTCACAGACTGCCTGGGGGACGTCCTTACTCTTTTCAAGGATGGGAGCAACTACTGCACAGCGTTTGTCACGCCTCTTGTGCGAACCTGCGCATGGAAGGTGTCAAAAAATTCAGTGGACTTTGCAGAGAAAGTCAGCAGTTTTACAGAGTAGGATGGCACAGGAATACGGCAACGCCCAAGATCGGAGCGAGTCGGAGCGAGACTCGGCGCCCAACCTTCCATATGAGGGGTCAAGCGCAGTTGTCCACAACGTCTCTGCACCCGCGAGGGATCGCGGGACGTCGGCTACGACCTTGAAGTCAGGAAGCACGATAACTGTTTCTTGAGAGGGATCCTCTGAGACCGAATTATGACTGCCATTTTGGATCGACAACCTGCGAGTGTCGTTTGGCGTAAACAAGCCTGCTGCCCGAGCGTTGTTGGTGTTCTTATCTCTATTCTGTGGTCTGCCACCCAGGTGTTTCTCATTTGCGCTGCTCAAGAAGGCAGCTAAAGTGCCGTCGGCCTCCGTAACTTCCTTGGGCCAGTCTGATTTGCCGGTAGAGATTATAACCTATGATAGGCTCTCTCTCGTGAAGGGGCCGAGGGCAATAAGAAGGTACCTGCCTGACGTCTATATGGTTTCACAGAGCCTAACATGTCCTCGTCCATGTCGATATCCATCTTGTCAGGGAAATCGTCGTGATCTGTAACTCAGTTTTAGAACAGAGAAACGGACATCCTCGCCGAGAGGACATTCTCACCTTGATCGCAGGGATCGGGACAGGACCGACAGACCGCATCGGAGATTGGGACATCCGCAGCCCGGAGGTCGTCGTAGACCTTTTGAGCGTCTGGGGGAAGAGTGCCAGCAAAAAAGGCTTTGAACTTTGCAAGCACAGTCATCAGTATGGTTGTAATGACAGGAGGGTATATCGGCTGGCAATCCGTCTTGTTTATCTCAAGCTGTGCATAATCAGACATAAGAATCTAGTCGCAACCGCTGAATTTGATCATGCGGAGTAAGCCCTCCGACATGACAGGTATTAAGTAGGATACACGAGATTCACACATGGTCCTCTCCGCCTGTCCAAAAGAGACTCGCAGTCTTGGGGCCAAGTGTCAGCAACACACTAGAACAACTGGAACGAAAACTTGCCTCGACTTAGCCACCGCCTCACCTTCGGTTGTCCTTGTCAAGTTGAGATTTTACCCTCTCGCTGTTCTCTTTCAAGGCCAACCAGGACGGCCGTCCATCCTTTTGCGTACCCATCAGAGCTCGGTAAACCCGGTCTACTCTCCTCGATCTACTCTCGGTCCAACCTGGGCCCATGCTTTCTGAACTATGTGTAGACGAAGAGCCGTCATCTCTGCCGAGGAAGAACTTGGGAGATTCCCTGAGATGCTGCTTCATCTTGAAGAGTTCAGCAAAAGAATGCTTTTTTTGGTCCTCTGCAATATTCAAGGGTTGGGTAAATGCCTGGTCAATGACAGCAGAGAGATTCTCGGGTGTGATGAAGGTGTTGGACTGGTGATAGAGTGAGACCAGCGCTTCCATCCTCTTGTCATGGGGTGACTGCAACTTTGCCCTGGACGACACACTACGTCTGCATGTAAATGCCAGCGAGGAACATGGCAACGATTTGCTGAGTGTTGGTAACATGGTGGTACACTCTACTGAACGTCTGAGCGTGTCACACATGGGGTCCGTATTACGTAAACTGTACAGTGTGCTCATAGTGCAGTCATTGAAATAGGCACGACATGATTCACCCCCATGAATGCAGAGCTAGTTTTCAAGCGCACCGACATGACCCAGCATACAGAGAGCTGATGTAGCCAACAAGCTTGATGCAGCATCATCTGCGTGACTGACACTCCTACTGATGGCATGTTGGACTAAAGCAGATGCATTCCTCTAAGGCGGAGCCTGAGGAGGGAAGTGTAGAATGCATGGAGTAGGCCTCCCGATGGTGATGCAGGCAAGGATGTTCCCAGCAACGGGAGTGTCCTAAACTATAAGGAGTAGGGACCCATGCACACAAGGATGCCTCACTGACCTCGCTTTGTTTGTGTATTGGAGAGCGTGGTCGGTTTGGATTTTGTTTTACAATGTCTTCCACAATTTGCAGCGTGTGTTAGCAAATCGAACAAACAACTCTTTTCCCTCACCTTCGTTCGTTCGTCGTCGTCGTCGTTCTACACGATGGATTTCGCAGCATCAACATCGTTGGCTTGCGTGATGAGGGAGAAACTGGCCCGTGCGCGGACTGGTTTCTCACGCATGACATAATCCACAGCAGGTCTTTCAACGTTCCTTTCCTACACCTTTCAACCCCCAGTCAACAAGCACGCCGCCCTCGGTGAACTCGTCGTCCCGTTTATCTGGACTGTAGCTCCAAGTGTAGCCATGTCTCAGCAAACACAGCAAACAGTAATGCCATCAAATATGCTACCACCAGGCGAGGCAGAACTCGCTCAGGCAAATTCATATTACCCGCAAGAACCAGCCGACCTCACGGGTGGGTTACCAATTAACCTCGATTCCCTACGCGACGGTCCCCCAGGAAGTAAACCGTTCTACCCTTATTCGACCCTCATTCGGTACGTTGGTTCGTTGTGGACACCCGCTTACACCCGCTTGGTCGGTTCTTGAACTTATCGCGATTCTAGATATGCGATCAAAGGCTCGCCCAACCAAAAGCTACTCTTGGAAGACATTTACTACGCGATTGAATCCCGCGTGCGTATTGTTCGTTTGCTCGACTTTGCATTAGCTCTGACGTGATGTCATTTAGTTCCCATATTTTAGAACTGCACCTTCGGGCTGGAAAGTGAGTGAGACCTGCCAAACGCGATCGGCAAATTGTACCCTGCACCGCGTCCTTGCGTACCCGAGACGCGACCGCGATGTTGATGTTTGATTGTGTTCATATTTGTTTGATCCCCTCTGCACGACAAAACAAACACTAACTATCGAATACTTCAGAATTCTGTCCGACATAATCTTTCTCTCAACCCATGCTTTGAGAAAGTCCCTCGTCCGCTCACCGATCGAGGCAAAGGATCGTATTGGACTGTCAATGATAATGTTGATCCACGCACGGGAGTTCACCGTGTGAGAAAGAAGAAGCCCAAGGGTGCCAAAGGACGTCATTCGGAGGAGCAAGATGTTGACTATCGCCCGAACGAACCCTTCCCTGACCCCCACGCGCAATTTGTCCAAGCACCCCCACCTCAGATGCACCCCGATGAGGCTGGCCCGAGCAGACAGGCTCCTTATCCACCTCCCTATCCACCTGCGTAAGTCTTTTCACCACATGTGACTTGTTGACTGATGCACATCTTTGACTAGTTTTGACCCCAACTTCCCTATGCTTCCACCTCCACCTCCTGGGCTGCGTTTCCCTCCGCACCCTGCTATGCCAATAGATAATTTAGAGGCGGACGAAAACGGCAACCTCTCTTGGCGCCTGACGCTGATGAAAGAACTGAGTAATCTCCAGCAGATAGCAGTAGAGCAGGAAAAGGCAGGTGCCGACGAGGAGTGGTTCCGCATGATGCTGCTGCGCATTCGCGGTGCACTCATGGCCCCTGCATACCACGATGGGATGCACCCGCCGCCTGGGATGCCACCCCCACCAAATCCAGAGATGCAGCAGTGAATAGTCTGGGAAAACATGCGAGTAGTTGAGATTCTGTCTTCTTCGTCGGTTGGATATGTTTCGCCTTCGCCCTGAAGTGGTTAGTGCATTTATTTTTCCGTGTCGCACTAGGATCGTCTGTATACTACATCAGAATGGGTTTGCTTACGTAATATAGACAATCATTAGGGCAATATTAATTGCTTATCATCTGTTCATCACTTCCTCATCGCTTGTTCCAATGGCGCCCACTGCAGTATCTGTCCCCGCGATATCCAAGCCTACAGACCCTGGGGTCGCTTTACCCACTGGGTCAGTGCTGGTTATCGGATCGCTGGGCACCGCGCAGAATGGAAAGTACCAATCACTTGTCACAAACTTGGATATAAATCCAAGTGGAAACGCCGCAGAGAGACAGATGCTTGACAGGTTGATCGGTGGAGGTAGTGTCATTTCTTCTCTGACCAACACCTACGCACTAAGTTGAATCGTCACTGACCAGCTACTACCTTGGCTACTTCCTCTTATTCATCAATACACGTTGTGCTCACCCCGCCAGAGTATTCTTCCCTCTTGTCCGATCTACGGCCATTCCTCAGCCAACTCCTCGAGGGCCTCAGTCCCTTCGGCAAACTTTACTTGCTCAACCTTCCCGCACATCTTCTCGGACTTCATCAGGAACTTTCCCTTGCTGGGTTTACCGTCCTAGAACGTGTCCTAGAAGGCGAGGATTTGCGAATAATCGCCCAGAAACCTAATCCCACGCCAAGAATTCTTTCTAATGGAGCCGTTCCTCTAAGGCAGAAGGCCAATCCGGCCCGACAGTCTTCGAAGAAGGCTATCTGGACACTTTCGTCGCCTTCCACACCCTCTATTGACGCGGAGGCTCTTTTGACCACTGCCGACCGCGCACGTCCTATCCCAACTTGCGAGCCTGTGAACTCGGGAGCACCCAGACGTAAGAAAGCGTGCAAGAACTGCACGTGTGGACTCGCCGAGGTTGAGGCTGAAGAAGCCAACTCAGGAAAAGTTGTCCTTCTGGACGCGGACGGTGCGGTGGAAGTCGGGGCTGGTGACACAGAGAAAGAGCGGCTGATCGCTGCAGCAAAAGCTGCTCCAAAGGCAACGAGCAGCTGTGGCAGCTGTTTTCTAGGAGACGCATTTAGATGTGCGAGCTGCCCCTACCTAGGTGCGTCTCGCCCATCTTCAGAAGGTTGTTCGTGGTTTCATGTGGATCCTTTTAGGTCTTCCTGCTTTCAATCCTGGCGAGAAAGTTGAGATTGGCTTGGGTACGGATGATATCTAGGAGGGAGTCACTGCCTTCCTTCGCCTCTTTGCTCTGCCTACAGGGGAGACTAGATGATATCTATTATGATTATCCAACTTTGTTGTACTGAATCACTCGTACGACCGACAAGTCAAAAATTTCTAGAAAATGTACAACATGCTCAATAGTCCTCTAACCAGCGGATGAAAGCTATCTTAACAGGTATGAGAACTACTAACAGGGTTCAACATTCAACATCTGTTCCTCTGCATCAATATCCCATTCGTCCCCCCAGTCCAATATATCTTCTTCGACTGCACTCCGTGCTTGCTTCACAAATTCAGGCAGTCTAGCTGGATCGAGATGGTTTCCTTCGGCAGGTACATCATCATCGGAATTCAGAGACTGGTCTTCTTCCACGTCAGTATTTTGGGAGGTTACTTCATCATCACTCCCCGAGTACGCCTCTAGCGTGGCCAACCCAGTCAGACGCCTGTTTGCTGTTTCCTCTTCTGAGGGAGAACCACCCTCGCTCCCATACCCACCAACCAGGTTAAAAACCGCATTTAGACCCACCGTCTTATTTAGCTTTCTCCGCTTCACCGCCCTTGCAACATTAACCTGATCGTCCTCCAAGACTCGGACCATCGAGCCAGATTTATCGATGACAGTGCCACAGAATGACGACGCTTCCGGGTCGAAGATGTGAATCGTCGGGAACTCCATGAAGGAAGTTCTCTGAAGGAGCTCGCTGAGGCTCACAGTCGGCTCTAACTTGTGGTAATAGGCAGCATTCGGAGCCTTGAGGAATTCAGTATTCGCGCGTATGTAGCAGTGCGGAGGAACGAAACACTCGGGGGCTTCTGGATGGGGGGTCACTATAGATGGTAGCCAATCTGGAGTGTTTTCTTTTTGCTTTTGTGACTTTGAGAGTGCCAAGGACACCTGACGCTGAAGCACGGTAAGAAGTGTCGCCGACAGACTGTTCCGGTGTGAGAGTATCCTATAGGATGGTGGTGGCGAGGACGAAATGGAAGCAAGGGTGGTGGGAGGATTGAATACGAACTCGATCGTGAGCAGAGAACACTTTGACCTTTGCACATGATATAATGTTAGTCTAGTTGAGGATACCAGCGAGCAACAGTCGTTACTTTTGGTCGAATGTTGACTGGTTCAGATTTCTACGTTCCATGCCTACCGGCAATAACTCGACGTCGATACCCAGCGTTTCAAGATGATCCCTGAGCACGTCTCTTTTGGATTTCCCTCGGCTTGGTTTTGGTTTTCGCCCGCTCGAATACTTTCGCGCACTTGCAGCCTTGCTTGCCCCGATATTCTCTATATAGCCACCACGAACAATCTCATTGCCCCACTCGCTCACTTTTCTGCCGACATCTTCAAGATAGCAGTAGTCCCGCATCATGGTACCCCAGCCATACGCATTCATGGGGACGTAATGGACTTTGTCTCGCTCACCAGTGCATCTTGTATCTTGTTTATGCTTGCGAGAGCAGGGGAGCGAGCAGGTAGGAGTTGCACAGCGAGGGCATTTATACCGGGCTGGAGTGGTGCATAGTGCACAAATTCGAAGTTGGGATTGGACGGAGGACCCAGAGGATGCAAGGCTGTCAACCATTCCGTCCAGAAAAAACTCGATGAATCAGTCGAAAAATGGTCTGTCTGCAGCCAGTAAATCCGGAGCACGTACAGTGATGAGTTTATTGCACCCGGGCCTGACAAACTCGGTGAGACCAACTTTGCTTGGTGTTGTGCTTCAATGATCTGATGTCGGCAGTCGCTCAATCTCCCGCTCATGCATACTACGAAGTAGCCCTCTTTGGCGAATTCTTCGCTCGCGACCTTAAACCCATCCTCAACCGACTCACCCTGCATACTGAGTCCGCTGCTCCCATGCACACCTGCGAGATCGTATTTGAACACATCGGTGCCCAGGGTCTTGTTCAATCCGGCTCTCAGGGTGATGAACCAGTCCTGTTGAGAGCCAGGAAGGAGCTTGGTGATGGCAAGGAGAGCGGATGGTGAGCTTAGTGGACACCCGTTATCGTCCCCTTGTATAGACTGATCTTTCAGGACTCTATATTCATTCCTAAAGCCAGAGTCTGTACGCGTACATCCCGAGGCAACCGTCCGTCCGTGGGCGGTCTGCGAGGTCATCGGGGATGCTCTTAGTTTTGCAAGCGCCCTCGGATACGTGTATGATCGGTCCGCATCTTCGTCCGATAGTGACGCTTAAAAGGATCACGCTAGCCGTCGCTCTCAGATATACAAACGCGGATATGCTTTCCGACGTGGACCGCTGATTATTCAGATGTTTCAGCAAGAGCAGGTACCAACATCGACCCGTCTCCTTGACTGCATCCTTTTCGCTTACCATTCACATCGAGGTTGACGCGAAGACATCGCTTTCAATTCCTGCTCACGCCGATACCCTATGGGAGGTGGAAGTGAAAACAGCCACTCAAGTCAATACTGCTGCGCCTGTTGCTGGTCAAGTGCAAGTGAATACCGTGCGCTCGGCTATCGACGCTGTCCTCGAGGTCCAGTTCATCATGAAGGGCTTGTTGGACCTTCGAAGGCAAGATCTATGACTTCCCCTTATCACCATAACCATGGAGCAAAGCTTCTCGGATCCATGGCTACCCGCGGTTGTTCTCTTCTATCTCAGGAAGATACTGTGTCCTACCTATACATCGACTCTTCTAAGAGAAGGGTTGAAGAATAAAACCCGTCTAATTTGCACCAGGTTCAGGGCATCGCACGTGTTATCCTTACTTTACTCAAAGTTTCAAAGCTGAGAAACCGTCATGTAGATCTACAAAACACCTACGTGCTCTGGACTACAGATTTGTCGGAGATTCGGTAACTTGAATATGCCCCGAAGCGTGACGCGTTGTGTTCATTGTCCGTACATCCTAACGTTTCCACAACAAGAGCCCCTCATCGGCCTCATCGATCATCCTTGACTCACTTGGTCTGAAGCGTCCCTCGGCGGGGTCAACGTAGGCACACAGCGCGTACGCAGTGTGCGTGCTGAAGGAAGGTATCGACCAGACCCTTGGTGCGGTGCTATATCTGCGCTTCGGGTTGTGCTTCCATGCCAAATGCCTCGCCTTCGCCTTCCGAGGATGTTGGGCCCGAAGTTTGCAGTAATGGAAGGGTGTCGGTGGTAGCCAAGGGTGTCGGAAAGACCCGCAAAACGAAGAATTGGTATCTGTACGAGGTGTTCCCGGTATGTCGAGTGACGATGTTCTACCACGAGGCTGGACTGTATGTGTCCGCGGTGGAAGACTCCGGCGGGAGTGCTTGCGGATGGTTTTGCCTTATTTGGACTGCACATGTTCTGCCACGAGGCCTCAAATTTTCTGCAAGCCGACTCATGATGAAACGCTCCAAAATTTTCCGGAGCGAGGAACACAGCTCCAATTTGGATCCGTGCGCTCCGTTTGAGCGGGCCAGGGGCTGCCACGGCTAAAAACTCGTGTTCCCGCTGATTTGGTCCTTGCTTGCTCCCGCACGCTGCCGCCTGCGTGCTCGCCACGCCGTTTCGAGATCTTGCAACACCCACATACCGCGTGCCCTCTACAAATAGATCCTACTTTAAGATGAGGACATCGCACTCAACTCCCCCGAATTGCCAATATCACCCATCTCGTCCCATTCCATCCTCTCAGCAACGAACCTTGCGGGCACGCCAGCCGTCCCGTCGCAAACGACTCTCCACTCTCTCCTTCTCGTCCGTCTTTACACGGTCAGCAATGCCCTCCAAGTTTAATATCGTCCGAGCGAGTCTCTATGGTAAGCGTGCACAGTGTTTAATTTTCCAATTTATCATCCTGATCAAAGTCGCCACCCCCAGCCGTGATTTTGGCTTGGACCATAATATGCCTAGCTATCGCAGCTCACTTCCAGACTTTACTCGTCATCACAGATCTAAGTATGTGTGCTTCTTTCGCTCAAATGATCTGTCGTCGCTCATCGACCATTCAGCTCGATTCGTCCCATTCGCAATATTCGTGTGCAGCGTGAGCTTACTGATCCTCCTCGTACTGTGAGTTATCCTGTAAGTCAGGCCTGTCCATATGTTGACTTCCTTCAGCCTCGTCTGCAGCGCTCTTCGCAACCGCAATCCTATTTCCACTAGAACAGAGCTAGGATGTTTGGGTTTATTAGGAACCTTCTGGCTTGGTGCGTCTCAACTACATCTTGTCCTGTCGTGTGCTCAAGTAAACGTAGCCCTTGGCGCATTTCTGGCTAGCTCGGACTCGGAGAATGCGGATGTCGAGTGCTACTCCTCAGTAGATGGTTCAGAAGTTGTCAATGTAGCTGGATGTACGTCTCTCGCATTTCTTTTGACATCATGGAAGTGCTAACCACACGTTTCAGTCTCTACGGAAACCTATCAAGCACAGTATCGTGTTCTTGAGGCATTCTCGCTGTTCAACGTCATCCTGGGCAAGTGCTTCATCTATGGGCTCTGCCTGTTTCTAAACTTGTCGTAGTGTGGGGATTCCTTCTTTTCCTCCTCGGAATGACCGTAAAGCACTACTACCGAGTGAATCGCAACGTTTGGTTCATTCCGGTCACGCTCTATCCCTGGTTCGGCCCAAGATCGAGTATGTCCAAACTTCCAGCGCCCGTCAGCACTCGTTCAAGGGGTAGAGCCTACGACAGCGAGAAAGCTGATCCTGAGCTCTGGAGAAATGCGTCGCGTCGGAATGACCCGAGCGAACACACGGCCCCCGTTCGGGCACACACTAGAGACAACTACAAGAGAAATGCATCACCCCGGCGGTGACGGAAATGAACTTGATGTTTATCTCCAAATCTTTCAGATATTTCGGCTAGACCATCTTGTTCTCTTTGGGATGATAAATTCATAGGAAATTATGTATGTACCGTAGTTCACGTTGGATGCGTTGAACCGGATGTAATCTAGAGTAACATAGGCTACAGGCGTTCCATTCTATGGCATTTGTGGTCTGACAAAAAGGGGATGTGAATTTCCAACGTCGGCCCGCACGGCCCGCATTAGGTTATGTTTTCAAACTTCAACTACTAGGGCCTAATTGGCCTACACACGCCCATACTATAAACCAACCAGTCCCCCAACTGCCGATGGGCCCATCGATGCATCGATGAGCATTTAGATCATAGATGGTTGTTGTTCCGTTTAAACTCCGCTATTACGGAACAACTTTTGAGTATGGTTCGACTGAGTCCAAATATATGGCGAACCCTGGCGAACCCTCAAAACGTTCGAACGATTCCCAGGTGCTGACGTGGTCTCCCACATCCTAACCTTTGACCGTAGACAAGCAACTTGAAGTATTTTGAGACATTTTCGTTGGGATGACCGCTCTTTTCTCCAACCTGAGGTCCATAGGCTACGGTGCGTGTGGTGCATTGTCTCGCAGTTTGAGAGATTTATATCAGTGACCAGTATTCGCGTTTTGCCTCTCTGGAATTGTACTCGGATTGGCAGCCAATTTCGCAACACTTTTCTTGCCTAATATCAATCGTGGGTCCATGCTCGTTTATCTTGGTCCTTCCTCGAGACATTCATTCCACCAGATGATTTTACCATTTTTTCCCTTGTCCCGCCGTCAGCAACAATTTTTCTATTCCTTCTTTTGTTGTAAGTGATCTATCTAGTTGTATTTCCTCCGTTCGAGCCATGCGCAGGTTGCAGTTTGCGCAACCCATCGTCGAGGTCACTGTACACTTCATTCTAGGTGTCTTGTGGTTAGGTGAGCTTTTTTTTGCTACACGCAGTTTGTGGGGTGTTCATCTCGGTTCAAAAAGTTATGGGTGCATGGTCTGCGTAAGCCTGTCGTTGCGCGGACGGTGGACTGTTGATTAATACATTGCAGTGATATCATCGGCAATGTCCAATGCTATGGGTTAACCGGAGAACAATCGACGAAGAATGGAACGAGTAAGTTTTTAGTTGATATGGTTCATAGAAACTCATCGTAATGGAAACCCAGTGTCTGCGGTGACTTATTGTTATGAAATGAAAGTGATAGAAGCACTTTCATGGTCCTTATTCGTCCTGTGTGCGTATCTCGATGTTGGTTTAGCCATACTCTGATATTTGGTACTTTACCACAGTTGTATTATTCTTCTTGATAATGACAACCCTTACAACGCGCGCGGTTGCTCTTGGCCGGTACTTTGACTTTGATCTCATTACTAAATTTAGAGTGGCTGACGTTACGTTGTAGCGTTTATGCGTGGCGGGAACATACCTCACAGCTCGGCTGGTTTGGTCAATGGCCAGGTTACCCGGCGGACTCATTACACCCTCGTGGCCATCCCTACGCTTATGGTCCATACCCTGGGGCATATGGCATGCCAGCAGGTGGAAACTATGTGCAACAGGTGCCTGGTCACTCGGTTGTTATCCAGCCAGGTGTTAACGGTGCACTTCCTGTGATCACCCAAGTTCCTGGGATAGTATCACCAGCCTGAGGACATTACTAGATTGGTTCGTACCACTCGCCTACGATTACACCGCCATGACACTTACTCGATCTCCCAAGTACATTGAAAAGGGTTTGGTTGACACTGACGACCCGATTATAATGAATGGCATGACATGACGACGCATATGGTGGAGAAATTCTTGATTCGACTCTGTACAATAGCTGTCTATGTTTACGTTTCGACGCTGGCAAAATATACCGTAAATAAACCGACGCCTCGTGGCCGAGGTGAGAAAAAGAGCTGGGTTTCTTGTGAGGTTCCCACCCACACACCCTTATCCAATTCCTTGTGTATTGTATTCCAACCTCGAACGATATGGCGTTGTTCACCGAACATCCGTTCAGACATGTTATAAAAGGTGTGTTGTGTCGAGACGTCGATTAGTAAAAGACATGTCAAATTCACCAGACACCATGACCAGTGATACTCGCGTTGGTGATGGGACATCTCATCATGAAAATGTTGCCTCACTCCATTCGCAAGTCTCTATTTTCCGAGTTGCTGAAAGACCGAATTGAGCCTTTCAAACTGTAGAGGTCATCCACCTGACGCAAACATCGGTGACAGTTCTGGCAATCGGAGCGCTCATTTTCCTGTAAGCGCTTGACCTGAATGTTCGCGACAAGGAGCGGCTCGATAATAAAACATCGCAGGGTGATCAAGCACCATCACAGTGAAGGTGGCAGAGTGCTGTCGCGGAACCAGGAAGAACTTATTTTGATTGGGGCGGTCGGTGCATTCTGGTTGGGTATACCCTTTTTTAAGATTTCTTTTGTATGGGTCTGACTGACGGCGGTGGTCGATAGCGTTCCTTTTGGCGATGAAAGCATACGGCCAGTCTAGTATTGATGTTGACTTGGCTCATCCTCGCCACCTTTTCTCCGCAAGCAGTGGGACCGCGGAGAGCAATGTGGTCGGCGCGGGCGGCCGGAGGGCGCCTGCTGGACGAGACGCACCGTCGGCAGAACGCAACGCTGCTGCTTACGGACGCCCCAAGACTGGCTACCGAAAGGATTACCCGTGCAGCCCTTATGACGAATACTGCGTTACAGAAGAGTGGGCTTTCTATTGATGTACGGTTACTGATTACGACACTGTCCCCGAACGAAGTACATAGTCCATCCAAGTCGGGTGGGATCACGAAATGTTGTTGTTGTGATGTTGTTGTTCTTGGGTATATATATCCTGTATCTTATCGCACAGATCCTCGGGCAAGGTTTCCGAAGGAATTCATTCAAATTGTTTGTTTGTTCCCATACTGGCCAGTGCCGTGGCGGTCGGTCGCAGCCGGAAAAGGAATACTCCGGTCCGGGTCGTCATTTAGCAAGCCTCGAGACTGCATTCTTCCTGAACCATCAACTCAACGCTAATATGATGAGTACGCCTCTGTTTATTCATACAGTTGGGACTAACACACGTTCCGAAACACTCGACGAAGCGCCGCATCGAAACCGATGTCATGAAGCTGCAAGTGCCTGATCCCCCCAACCCATTCTCTCTCATCTTACATTGTCTTCCTGTAGATTGATGTCGGATTACGAGGTAACCCTTGTAAACGACAACATGCGCGAGTTTTACGTCCGTTTCCACGGACCCCCAGAAAGTGAGTTACTTCGTGTTCTAGTGACTCATGTCAATAATCACATCTCGCAGCTCCGTTTGCAGGCGGAATATGGAAGATACACGTCGAGCTGCAAGCTGAATATCCATACAAATCTCCCAGTATTGGATTCATGAACAAGATCTTCCACCCCAATATCGATGAACTGTAAGTGGTTATCGCCAACCAAGGTGGTCGGGGTGCTGATTGGCCCGACGTGAAGAAGTGGTTCAGTGTGTTTGGACGTCATCAACCAGACTTGGTCACCTATGTTCGGTGCGTGTCCGCTTTCACCATCGTGTACGACTCTGTGAATGAATCGTGGTAAAGATATGATCAATATCTTTGAAGTATTTTTGCCACAACTCCTCCGGTACCCAAATCCAAACGATCCCCTCAACGGGGAGGCAGCGGCATTGATGATGCGGCACCCAAAGGAGTACGAAGCTAAAGTTAAGGGTAAGTAAATTTGATCGATGTTGGTTCTGCTTAGTCTGGTCTCCCCGTGTAGAATATGTACAGCGGTTCGCAACCAAGGATGCAGTTGACGCTACAGAAAACGGCAAGGAAGATGAAGATGTAGAAATGAGTGACGTTGGCAGTGTCAGCGAGGGAGGCGAGGACCCCTGATGTGACCATCCATACGCCTGGAGCACACCACGTCGATTCGTGTTTCTTCCCATCCCTGACCCTGTGTACACTGCTATCGCCTTTTCAGAAACATCCTGTTGCGATTCTCTGAAGGATACCCCTTTCCTCGGATGCAAATTATCTCCCTACGCTTTTAATCGTTGTGCCACTACATACACACGGAATCTATCGCACAATTGTACCGTTATCTAGGAAAATTTGACATGTAGAACCTGCCTCGTTGACTTGACAGGAACATGTGCGTGCCACAGCCAAGGGCTGAAGAGGGTGTGGTAATAGCCGAATTCGCTTTGCCATCCGACGGGGCGACACGCCCAACTAGGTGGGAGCCGGGGTCGTGGCCGTGGATAACGAAACTAATGGAGGGACCAACTCATCAACTTTTTTCTGAATGTCTGCGGCAGCCTGAGAAACCAAGGGACGGTGAGTATGAACGGGCGGTATGGGGAAAGAAAAGTTTCACCTTCATCAGCGTGTCTATCTGTAGCTTGACGCTTTCCACGGTTGCGAGTTTGATCTTGCTCTGTTTGAGAAGTTCTTCCTTTTGGACCAATAGTTCCTTGCGTCGGAGATCGAGTCTGACGAGGGATTGAGGAGCCGCTTCACCAAGGGACTTGGCACGCGGGGGCATTACCTCTGCCGTTCTGCGAGCTCAAAGCTGAGACGGTTGAGCATTAATTGATGTGGGTTGTCAAGGACATCGGAGGTCCGAGCCTCTTGTGGGGCGAGTTCCTGGAAGTCTGGGAGGGAGTGAAGGGGGACGTCCTGGTAAATGGAACTACGTGGGGTCAGTGTAAGAGCGGCGACGTGGAAAGGGGGAGAGCATACGCAAATTGGCGACACTTGTCGATCTCGCGCTCTAGGTGGCGCTTCTCATAGAGGAGATTTTGGAGACCGAGGTGCGTCTGGTCCATGTCCTGCCTAGCATCCGCGGTCGCCTGTTTGTGCGTGCGGGTGGCGACGTTGGCGGATCTGTTGAGGGCCTTGAGACGTGCGAGGAGGGCGCTGGCGCGTATGTGGAGTGTGGTTGGGTCAGCATTTGCATGCGCAGGAGAGACGAGGTCCTGAAAGTGTTTTATGGTTGGGTCAGAGTCGGACATGGGGGACGGCAAGGAGCGGGCCGAGTGGACACCCGGGAAGTTCCCGGATTTGGTATCCGCTGATGGTGAAACGCTTCCATCAATTACTCATACCTCTCACGTCGCGTCGCCCATAAAGCCTCCTGCTTGCCACCGCAAGTCACTCCTCTTCCTTGCGATGTCTCCACCGTCACAACGTGCCCGCTCCGGGACAATCCCTTCCATGGAAACCAGCGGCGATGAACTCAGAGATAACACCGTCATCGTCGGTACGCACCCCTGTCTCAGCCTTATCCTTATCTATAACCCCCACTGATCCGCTACGTATCGCCAGTGTTTGGCGCTTCTGGCGACTTGGCCAAGAAGAAGGTCTGCCACTTCTCATCCTCTTTCCCCGCACCTTCCTCACATACATTACAGACGTATCCCGCTTTATTTGGTCTCTATCGCAATGGTCTTCTCCCCAGGGACGTCCACATCGTCGGTTACGCCCGCACAAAAATGGACACAGAAGAGTACCACAAACGCATCACGTCCTACCTCAAGATCCCCGACGATGATCCGACCATCATAACCAAGCTCGACGAGTTCAAAAAGCTCTCGACCTATATCTCAGGCGGTTATGAGGACGCCGAGTCGTTCGCCAACTTGGCGAAACATCTCGAGGGAATCGAGAAGGCGTATGCAACACGTGACGTCAACCGTGTGTTCTACCTTGCGCTCCCGCCTTCCGTCTTCATCCCCGTTGCGGAAAACATTAAAAACTCCTGCTACTCCCCAAGGGGAATCAACCGTATCATTGTCGAGAAACCGTTTGGCAAGGACCTCGAATCATGTCGGAGCCTTCTCGGTGCAATCAAGGGCTCATGGAAGGAGGATGAGACATATCGAATTGACCACTATCTAGGCAAGGAGATGGTCAAGAACTTGCTTGTCCTACGGTTTGGGAACGTTGCCATGAATGCTGCGTGGGACAGAAATTCGATTAACAATGTCCAGATCACGTTCAAGGAACCATTCGGTACTGAAGGTCGTGGTGGATACTTTGACGAATTTGGTATCATTCGGGACATTTTGCAGAATCGTAAGTTGGGCGTGAGAATGGTGCACTCATACTGACGACGTGTATGTATAGATTTGTTGCAGGTCCTGAGTATCTTGACGATGGAGCGCCCAGTGTCGTTTAGCGCGGAAGATATCCGGGACGAAAAGGTATGCTGTGTAACCAACGTCATATCGCGCTGTTCTCACGTGTGGGATAGGTCAAGGTGCTACGTTCGATTCCAGCTATCAAGCCTGAGGACACGCTTTTGGGCCAATACGTGGCGGCCGACGGGAAGCCGGGATACCTAGACGACGCCACTGTGCCGAAGGACTCTGTCTGCCCCACGTTTGCGGCGACGGTGCTTCGGATCAAGAACCCAAGGTGGGATGGGGTGCCATTCATCCTAAAAGCGGGCAAAGGTCAGTGAGGTTGAGCAAGGGTGTGATTGATGAGTGACTGGATGTGTACATGCAGCACTCAATGAGGCAAAGGTGGAGATTCGTGTGCAGTTCAAAGATGTGACGGAAGGGATCTTTGCAGACATCTCGCGGAACGAGCTGGTGGTGCGGATCCAGCCCTCGGAAGCAGTGTACCTGAAGCTGAACACGAAGACGCCGGGATACTCGTTCCGCGCGATTCCGACGGAGATGGACCTGACCTACAAAAGACGGTTCACGGACTCGAAGATCCCCGAGGCATACGAAGTGCTCATTCTGGATGCACTCAAGGGCGATCACTCGAACTTTGTGAGAGACGACGAACTGGACGTGGCATGGAAGGTGGGTGTAGTGGGGAGTGGTGGTATGTGTGGGCAGTTCTGACTGCCAAGGACAGATCTTCACACCCATCCTGCATTGGATTGACGGGCAGAGCGGTGCCAAACCGAAGCCATCGACCTACCCATATGGGTCACGTGGACCGTTGGAGTTGGATGCATTTATCACCAAACACGGCTACAAGCGGTCTGAGGGTGGATAGTGAGTGGATCGTGGACCGAGTGTGGACGTGCTCACGAGACTGTGGACAGCAACTGGCCGATCACGAACGCGTCGAACCTGTAAGGTAGAATGTAATGTTAGAGTTTTTGCTAGTCGTGTTAACTTGGAATATCGAATGTGGCCATATGCACGTGATGAGTTCGATCCGAGGAACAGATCGTGATGGGGAGCTCGTTGTTGGGGGCGTCGAGTCGGATCCCCCGCCGACGTCGTGCGTGCGTGCTCGTCTGCTGCCCGTCCGCTGCCTGCCTGCCTGTCTGATTCGTCCCCGCCATCGGCCGTGCTGTCCACCCTACTAATACCCCTTCTCCTCACCCCCTCCCCCGCCGCCCATGTTCCCATCCCCCCGCGACCTCCTCCCCGTCTTCCACTGCCCGCTCTGCCCCTCCGC
>JBBPQL010000141.1:0-50468 GCA_038092515.1 Boletus subparvulus | reverse complement strand
ATGTTTTCAGACTCAGACATGATGTTTATATGTATATCTGTGTTTGTATCACCAAACAACAGCAAATAACCTCTTGTATGGTTGAGATCCAGTATCTTACAGCAAAAGTCCAAAAACTGTTATATCTTGGCGGCCCCTGGGCCGAATCGCATGACCCAGGAATCGGTTTGTAGCCAAGGGTTTGTACTCTATTTGGTCCCACCAAAGCGAAGTGGGATTCCCACGGGTGGTTGCAGGGCGCTTCACGCCCTGGTTTGAGGTTAGTTAATGTAACACTTTTTGGAGTCACTGTAGTACAAGGACTCAGAGAGATCCAGTGACAAGGGAGAATCAAGTAGATTAAAGTTAAGGGAAAGTACAGGATGTATCGTCTACTTAAATAGGTGGAGATGCAGCGCACAGACCAAGCAGTGTCCTTATCAAAAGAACTAAGGCAGATATAAAGAGAGCAGGGCTGTGTGATAGAAGAGAGGAGGCTGCGTAACAAGTTACGCATGAACAAGAAAGGACGTCCATATATGGTATAAGGGAACAGGATAATGGAACCATGCACAGCACATAAAAGGGAAGCTGCGTTTAGGTGGAAGGTGTTCCGAAGGAACGGTAAGAAGTCAAGATAAGAGGAAGCGAGTCCGAGACGAGCGTTAAGTAAAAGAAAAGAAAGAATTGTAACAATATCTCACTGATTGAAGGCTTCATGCACGAGGTGCTGTGTCGCTCGTGGACTTCAGGATCGGTTCTTCAAATGGCACTATGCTACCTTGAAGTTATGAATCTTGGTCAGAAATAAAAGCAAGCTTTCTCATCTCCCTCCCTGGTGGCATTGGATGATGGTTGGATATCCCAAGGTGAGGTCAGCATCAACATGACACTCTCTGCTGAATCATCATCTTCTGACAGTCTACTCGCTACTGTACATGTCAATCTGATTGCATACAATGCTGATACTTCATTCTCAATGGAACCAGGTTTCGATGCTGACACATTGCTGGCACACAAGTTGAAGACAGATAATACTTCCTTACCCCCTCTCCCATCTCCCCATCTGTGTCCCCGTCACAGCTTCCTTACGTCACTCATCTCTTGAACTGCTTACAGCTCTAGTCTGTCAACCTCAGGGCTTCAAGTCATGGATTGTCTCTGAGCCACGGCATAATCTGTATTTATGTAGATTATCGAGATCATGCTGATGACCTTCTGAACCACACGAGGACAGATTGCTGTCCGAAAGTGGACAGGGGGGAATCCCAAGTCACATGTGAGCACGAGTCAGGTGTGCACAGTTAATAAGTTTTTTGAAATAAGTATATTAATTCAAATGTGTATGATATTGGTCACATGTCACTCACTGCCAAACCCTGCTGCCCAGGAGAGGACCCCAGCTGTCAAAATTTAGAATTCTCAATCAAAAAAGAGGCTGGCCCTGCTCGTCAACGGTACCACAGGTCATGAGAATAACCCAGTGCCTATATTCAACTGTAAACAAGGTACCTGCCGGCGCAGCTCGGCCCTTTATCTAGTAAGATTATGGAGTTGCAATAGTGTTGCAAGCCTCATGGGTAATGCATTCAACTCTGAGTTACTAGTCCTTCTCACTTTCCTTTCAGCATATATGTACATTATCTATACACTGTCTTCCCATTTGCTTTATACCTGGCTTTTTTTATGCCTCCTGACCACTCAAAGCCTGTCCAATGCCAGATATGTGGCAAAGAATTCCAAAAAGCTGGCTTCCCTTGGCATTGAAAAGCATGGGCCAGAAAAAACCAGAAGCTTCCAGAAGTCCCCACCCTCCCCAGAACTATCTCACAAGGTAAGCACCTTGTTTCTAGTCTGGTAGTAACAAAACTTAAACTTTAATTGGCAATGTATTACAAAGAGATCAGTGATGTTGACAACCTGGATATTGAATGCACTGGTGTCAGGCACTATGTGCGCATTGACTGCCCACCAACTCCAAGAAAAAAGTGCTGCCATGCTGTGATTGAGATACCTGACTGGTAGGTTCTCTCAACACATATCCTCAATTGAGCTGTTGAGCTGTTGAGTAACTGCAGATGGTGGCCTACATGCTGTGTCATCAAGAATTTCATAAGTTGCTTTTTTGGCCTTTTCATGCTTTTCAAAGTTGCAGCTCTCTACAAACAATAGCTCATGTTCTCCTTGGTTCATCTTTTTTTTGTCAACTCATTTCCACTTCTATTTGTTATACATGTATAGCTAGTGTTAAATGCATACAGTACTGTTAATGAGCAGGGCCAGCCTTTTTTTTGATTGAGAATCCTAAATTCTGACAGCTGGGGTCCTCTTGTAAGCGACTTGTGACCAATATTACACACATTTGAATTACAGAGCTAATAAGACTGTGGGAAATTTTGAGGCATGGTGGTTGGACGAAAAAGAAAGTCCTTACTAGTAGTCAGTGCTAGTGATCAGTAGCATGTTGCCCCTTCTCCATAGCTCTCTTGTTATTGATCAGCACCGAAATAGCGAACTAGAACAAGTGTGAAAAAAATCCTCACAGACAGTCTTAGGCAGCCAGAGCAATGGGGTGACCCAGAGGATCAAAATTCACCATCAAGCTTCCCATTGCTGCAAAGTTGAAAGGAGCAAACATAACGTCCAACGAGAGGTGATGGTGGGCGATTGACTTCATCATGTTCTTTGAAGATCTTCCTCCAGTGGTAACAACTGCTTCTTGAGACTCCCAGGGCATTGCAGATGTCTTCAACATCCCAGCCTCAGTTCCAAAGAGTAAGAGCACATTGTTTGAGGTCCTTGCTGATCAGCCAATTGACCATTGTGGTCATATGGTAGATACAGATGGGCAAACTTGATCCTACAACTACCTTAGTATGTACTTCCTTTTTTGTCCAACTGCTGCCGTGCCTCAAATTTTCCCACAATCTCATTAGCTCTGCACATTGCTATAATATACTTATGCCAGAAAATTTACATGCTGTGCACCCCTGATAAGGCAACAGCACATGCCATAGGTCACATGACTCAGAGTTCCCCATTGCTTGCCTGTTTTCATGCACAGACGCACTTACCTAAGTGTGCCCACTCGAGCATGTTGAGTGCCTGAGCACCATGCAATGACAGCAACGATGGTTGAAAAAAAATTGTTGAGGGTCGGGAGGGGCAGGGCATCACCAGGGATGTAGCATTCACCAAGTAAAAAGAGGGTTACAACAAAGCAATGACTAGTAAAGTGCTACAGAAAGTTGTAAAGTGAGATATGTAAGTGGGGCAGTCTGAAAAATTTACATGCAATACAGATGTTGATTGGCTGTCCCAGTCCCTGTAATTTTTTTCCCAGTCTAGTTCCACTTGGACTCGACAACCCGAGCATGTTGCACCTCCCGGGTTCAACACCATCTCCAGCAGCGCATGTTGACGCACACACATTGCTCTTGAAGCTGTTGGGTGCAAGTCCAAGATAGATTAGAAAACTCAAATTTTCATTTTTCACTCATTTTTCATGCACATTACTTCAATTGATAGCTGCATGGTGAAAAGAAAATTGAATACACTCTTCCCCAGCATGGGGGCCTTCCACCTCAACACTCTGACGCACTCCTCATGCTTGATGACAAGCAATGTCATTGAGCACAAGCACAGTGTAAAACAACAAACCTTACTAGGTGAGTAGCAAGGTCTATGTGTGTGGGGGTCTAAGGGCACGATAGGCTTGTCCCCAAAGAGGATCCTATGTGGTTAGTAAAGACTCAGGTGAAGATGATGAGGAGGAGAAGGTGAAACTGGCCATCCGAAGGTATTCCGGACCACAGGAAAGTAGGCTGGTCGAAGACCGGTCTGTCAGGCATGCAGTGGAGAGGTGGTGAAGGTGTGAAGGTGGTCGATGAGGACAGTAGATGGAATGTTTGGAAAAGCAGAATATTTGAATAGGTGCCAAAAGATCCATTCAAATGTGAAGTACAAACTCTTTATAGTTCAGGAATTTCCCAGGACTGTGTAGTTATGATAGATAAAGTTTAGAACTCTAATGAAAAGATATCTGACATTCAACAGATACAGAATGATCAAAGAACATATTACCAAAAAGGAGGGATACCGACTTGAGACCGACCAGTCTATCACGGGAAAACGAAGTCCGGACACAGACTACATGCAGAATGGGATGGTTGGGTTCGGTCTAGCATGGGAAACCTAGCTAGAAAGCCTCGGAAACTTGGGTTACCAACCTAGAGCTGTACAGTGCTCTACAATGGGGAGACTCACCTCCACCAACACAGTTGCTTTCGAGAGTGCTAAATCTCAAATGGTGCAGAGGCAACAGCGAAGGGGAGAACCCAGTGAGAGAGAAGGCTACTCAGTTAACTGTTAAGGATACTTTGCAAGACAGTGCTTGATAGAAGTTATCATGCTTTGGGGTGCAAGAGAACTTATATTTGAGGGAATAAATCCCTGGTATTTATACGTAAAGGATTGTTTATCCTTGTATATATGTAAATGCCATAAAGAGTGTAAAAAGTCTATAAGAAGTGTATAAGTAAGCCATTAGCCATGATGATGTGCTATGGTGTGACTATGATGCAATAAGATGCAATGATGATGTGATATGATACCATATGTAGATGAATAATCATGGTATCACTAATAGGGATATGTCAGATATGGCATATGCTGACATAATGAAAAGTGAAACAATATGTGACTTATCAGTGTGACTCAGTTGTGACTCATCCTATAGTCAGACTGTAATAAGTGAGTCCATATGGTCAAACTTAAACAGTTGCCATTTCTGGCAAGCAACGTGACCTGGGGTTCCCTGAGCAGGAACCCTTTTACACATTTACATGCTGTGTCCCTGCACAGCATGTAAATTCTTTTGATTAACCATACTTATCTTGAAAAACTTATCAACTGTGCATGCATGACTCGTGCTCACATGTGACTTGAGATTCCCCCCCGTCCACTTTCGGACAGCGATTCATCCTCATGCGGTTCAGAAGATCACATCAGCACGATTGACAATCTACATAAATGCAGGGTTGACAGACTGGAGCTATAAGCAGTTTGAGAGATGAGTAATGTAAGGAAGGTGCGACGGAAACACAAAAGGGGAGATGGGAGAGGGGGTAAGGAAGTATTATATGTCTTCAACTTGTGTGCCAGCAATTTGAACAAAAGGGGCTCACCGACGAGAGTGAGGGTAAACTTTGACTTCTGAATATCATGGAGTTTGGACTCATGGGGTGGAGGATGGGCATGCCATAGATGGTTGGGTTCGGAGAGAGAGTGGGGAGATGGAGAGACAGAAGATGTCAATGAGGCAGGAGTGCCAGTGATGAAATAAGCAAGTGGCGATCAACAAGGGGGAGCAGATTGGAGTGAAGCATGGTAGGGTTGCCAACAAACCCTCGTGTGTGAAGTTGAAAGGGAGCTCTGGTGGGGGAATGAATGTACAGGATGAACCATGACTGAGTGATGAATCAGTGAGAAGCAGTGAGCGAGGCGGGAAACACAGGCTGGGCAGCTATCTAAAATACAATGGGGAGACCATTAATATTTTTGGGTATGAGGAGTGACAGGCAAAATCTTGAGCTTGATGGCAGTAGCTTGGCAAATGGGATTAGCAAATTGGAATCAGGTATACAGGCACATTGTAGCACAGCAGTTCAGATGCAAGGACAGAACTAAAGTCTACAGGACCCTAGAACGTCCTATGTATATGTATATAGGACTCTCCTGCAGGAGAATGCCATACAATAGAGACATAAGGTGGGGAGCTGCTGGGTGTTGTCTGTCTTCAACTTGTGTGCCAGTACCTTCTCAGCATCGAGACCCGGTTCCATTGAGAATGAAGCATCGGCTTCATGCAAAATCAGATTGACGCAGACGGTGGCGAGTAGACTGTTGGAAGATGAGAAAGCTGGTTTCTGTTTCCAAACAAGCTCCCGGCAGAACCTTTGATTGGCATGATATCGCATTGCTGAAGTTGTGGACACACAACAGGCCAGGCTGCATACAGGCAAGATAGTAACAGGAGTGGGTTGGGTTGTTGGACAGATCGGGGAAGGCAGTTGAGTGCTGTGGGAAGTGGAATGAAGTATGTATTGGATAATCAGAACCAGATGTCGGGAATACCATTGGGCAACCAAGGTCAGTGAGTGGCCATTGTGACATTGTTGGCCTCCACACCTTTGATATGACCTGCTAGGGCACCCATGAAAATCCACCCTTTCAGAACGAGCGCCTTGCATTGAGCCTCGACACCCATGTGCTGCAGCTCACCATGATGCATCTCATCTACAATCTGTGAGTCCCCCTGGGGATCCAGGTTGTTAGGTCTAAAAAGTGAGAGTGGGGCTGAACCCTCAGATGGTGGCTGGATGCCTGCAACATGATCTCCTGGAGCTGCACTGACATCATGGTGAACATCCACTACCAGTGGGAAGCTTCCAACATGAATCCACACCCTGATAGTTTTTGGAGAATCAAGTTGGCGTTTGAAGGAACAGGCTTGTGAGGGTGGATGACAAATCACAGCACATCCAGCACCTCAACAAGAAAGCATGCGACCTTGTTTTACTCACCCTCTTCTCTGAGCACAAACATGCCCCCTTGTGTCACGAGGACATTAACAAGAAAGGTATGCCACCACTATCAGGAATACAATCCCAATAGCGCAGGAACATGAAGGGATGAAATGTCTAGTGGGAGACTCATGTAGACAGGTTCTGATGGTTGGAGACAAAGGTTCAAGTGGTTCAAGTATAAGCAGGGAGGCTTAGGTGTGAACCAGATGATAGGAAAGAACAAGATAGAGAGATAGAAAGATAGGCTGTAAGGCCCATCTTATATAATATCTAGTACTGTTTGTACATATTGATACTGAACTTTAATATCATAACTGTATAGTATGATAAGAGATAAGAGAGGAATCAGCTATTGGCTAATAAGGATATGATGTCATGATAAGAGATAAGAATGATGTCATAAGTCTAGACCATAAGATAAGAGATAGCTTATCTTGATAAGGTGAGTAATATGAATAGCGTAAAGATAAGGTCATATCTGGTATCAGGATAAGAATATCTGAATAAGAAATACCAGGATTCTCAACAACCCCCTCCTCTGCACGTCCAATGCCCTGACGGAATGTCTAGTCCTCAGCTTGCACACCCACTCGTTCAACACTGCATTACTCAAGGCGCAGGTCCTCCTGTGCAAGATGTTTGCCATGGAACTCATTGAACTCCAAGCCTGCAACTACCATGACCAAGATCCTGCAGACGACCTGCAAAACGCCACCAGTGTCAAGGAAAAAGGTCTGTTGTCCCCCTCCATCTCCTCACGCTCGCCCTCACCACCCCTCGGCCCCAGCCACCGTGGTAGGTTCCAAAATGTACATCCACTGTTCAACCTTGGACACGATCATCATTGAACAAGCCACATTGTCCAATGAATGGCTCCTTGAAGAGGAAGTTACATAGCAAAGGCCCCAATGGCGACATGCCCCACAACTATGGCAGCATCATCACCTGGAGCACTGCAGATCAACCTGCCATGCTGGGCCTACTCCACGTCATCCTTATGCTCATCTTGGTCAATAGATGGGCCATTTCTGAGCCTGCATCGTCATGCTGTCTGCTCAGCCTTTGCTAACCATGGATATGGTCGCCGTTCGTGGATCTCAAAGCCAACTTGAAGTGCCTCTGCATCTTGACCAACAGCACTGTCCCCTCCAATGCCCAATCCACTTATTGGTCCATGCCCATTGACACCTTTCTCCAACGTGTCGTTCGACAAGGCTACCTTGACCATGTCCACCTCAGCAATACCAAATCTATAACAGGTAAATGTCACTGATGGGTCTCTGCCATGCAGGGAAGTGGTAACACTGAGGAGAATCTGCAGGCGTATGGATGGCAGTGGGGGAATCAGGCATATGGTGAGGTGGGGGAGCAGGCAGTGGCAAGCTTTGTTGGCAAGTTTATGGTTGAGTGGACAAGGCTGGCAAATGTGGAAGAGGAGGAGGAAGAGGGGGCGGGCGGGAGTGACTGTCGGCAAGGAAAAAGAATCAGAAACAAAAGGAGGAGGGATTGGAAAAGCGGTTGGAGATGGTGGTCAAGGCGATCGAGAGAGTTGCTAGAAGGAACCTGATCGACATCAAGCCTGAGTGAACAACATTGTTAATATTGTTCATTGTTCATACACTATGCTACCCCTGCCAGCAAGGCTTATCTGCAAATGATCATCCCAGTTGCAGTATAGTTGGCCCCTTGAACAAACAAGAATACATATCACATACATTGCTCAACTGCATGATTATACATCCTATCCTACCTTGACGCATGTACACGTTCACAAAACAAAAAAAAGTAAAAAGGCATGGAGACATTACGTACACCTTGTGTGAAGGAAAGAAAATGGAATGGCACGGAATGACATCCACACCAACGTTGAATCAGACAAACAAACCGTCCTGGTCAAACAGGTCAATTTTGGTCTTTCTCTTTAGGAAAAATCCAATGCAGACAGTTACACAAGATGTACTCTTGTATGTTGTAGCAAAACAAATGTCATCTCAAGGGAGATACTCACAAAGAGACACTTCTTCCTTGAGTGACAATGAGAGAGAAGATCAAGTCAAAGGAGATCAAAGGGACTTAGGTCAAAGCCAATTGCTTTGGACTCAAGAGGACGCTGAATTGCATAGATCAAGAATGAGGAGTAGAGTACATGCAGCAGACTACTTATACCATAGTATTCGTAAGCATAGAAGGCTATGGAACAAGTAGGAATACGATGAGTAAACAGGGACATGTAACCAATACGATGGAATCAGATAGTATGATGAATGCTGTCTGCAGATAAGAGCATAATGGTAAGCAGAGATGAGTAAGAGAGAATACCCCTTCCAGTGATAAGAAAGGAAGAACAGTATGGGGTTATAGCTCAATGAGAGTGGTATTAGAAGAGTCAAAAAGGATCAGACAATGTATCCAATCATATGAAAACATACCGAAAAGAAGATGAGTTCGACGGTAGAAAGAGAATAGAAGTACACCATTGACAAGGAGACAAACCGTAACATTACCCCCCTCATACAATCAAACTCCAGGTTCAATTAAAACTCCATGAGGCATACTCCTATCTGGACGAAGAGGAAGCCCCAAAGATATGGATAGCCTGCTCTGGGGAAAGAACATTAATCGGACAATCATCAATGACATGGCCTCCTCAATTGCATAGGTTACAAGTCCTGGCAGGGCAGAATCTGTCGCTATGTCCCCATCGACTGCAAAAGTCGTATTGGGTAGAAAGACAACAGGTCTGAGGATGTCCAGGGGTGGAGAGGTGACAATGGGGACAGTCGTATTGGGGACAGTCTTCTCAATAGTGACCTGTACCAGAGCACCGAAAGCATTCGGTGAGAAGGGAAGTGGGGTGGCAAGTAATGGGAACATTGAGGAGGCGAGTAGGGGCAGAGACAACGGGTCGATTGTTACCGATTTGCACAACGAAGGATTGGTTTCTAGTGACTGCATCTTCATCTAGGCTGTACTCTGGGTCAATGGCAGTGAGGGAGAAAGAGATGTCAGAAGGAGCAGGGGAGGAGAGTTGTGTGAGTAAAGACGGAGTAGGAGAGTTCGGGGCAGGGACAGGGAGTGGAGACAGTGATCGATGTGGAGGGAGTTCAGACTGAGAGATATATCTGTCACGTTGTTCCATGGTCATGGTTAGAAAAATCCATCGGAAGGTTGGATAAGTGGTGGCAGGCAGGATTTGTTCGACAAAAGTATGAAATCCATGAACCTGCAGGATGGATAAAATTCAGTTTGGAAGTTGTGCAATTGCCATGCATAAGGGAATGCCAAAGTCCTCCAGTAGGGCTTGCGGAGTGGAAAGGGCATGGTATCGTTGGGTGGCAGAGACATTGTGAAATAGACGGACCAGCTTTTGACTAATCAAGTCTTCGTGGAAGAGGGGAAGGTCCTCGACAATGTGGAGGATGATGGGATTGGCGAGGATGGTGGCATAGAGTGAATGTGCGGCGAAGATGAATAAGTAGGTAGGGAATATCCGACGTGATCGAAGCAGGGAAGTAGATGGTGAAGAAGACAAAGACAAAGAAGAGATTGAGGATGAAAGAAACAACATAGTTGTCAGGGAATCAGACAAAATTCATTCGCTAGGGGGGTACTTCACAAAGAGACGCCGCTTCCTAGGAAGGAGAGAAAGAAAGAGAGGATGAGAAACTTAAGTGATACCGCGAGTTCTTTAGTGCTCTTGGAGGATGGTGGGAGCATGGCGGAGATTAAGTTTGGGTTCCCAAGTATTTTCAGAAGAGGGGTATCCCTTCCATGCGGTTAGGTACAATCTTCAGCCAGGGGTACCTTTGTGGGAAACGATATGATCGACTTCATATTCTTCCTCAGCATCAATCAGGTCAGGAGGAGGTCAGGAGAAGGAAGGACCATATGCTTCAGTTTGACAATAAGAAGATAGAAGGGTGGCATGGAAGACGTCATGGATCTTCCATGTGGAAGGAAGACAGAGTCTGTATACCAGGGGAGATAGTACCTGAGCGATTTCAAAAGGCCCATGGAATTTATGTGCAAGCTTCCTGGAGGGGTAAGGTATTCGGAGATTAGTAGCTTCCTGCCACACCTTATCTCCGACCTTCCATGGGGAGAACTTTCGAGAAGATCGTTCTATCATGATCCATCGGGCAGACTCATATGCTGCCAGGGCTTCTTTTCTAGCTGAGTATAAGGAGGAAAGACGACTTTCAAGGGCAGGGATGAAGGTCTTCCCGAGAGGGGAATAAATATGAGGATCATACCTGAAGAGAAGAGAGAAGGGAGAGACTTTTGTCTGTGGAGAACCGAGTTGTGTTGGAATTCGGCGGAGGTAAGGAACTTAGACCATTGGTGAGGGTTGTTGGCACAAAAGATCTGAAGATAAGTCTCTACTTCCTGATTGGTTCTTTCAGTTTGTCCATCAGTTTGGGAGTGATATGCGGTGGAGAGGCGAACATCATAATTAAGGATCCAAGCGAGTTCTCTAGCAAAAGCTGAGGTGAATTGGGGACCACGATCGGAGATAATGCTGTCATGAAGTCCAAAGCGTTTGAACACATGGTCGAAAAAGAGTTGGGCAATTCCATTTGTGTCAATAGATTTAGAGCAAGGAACCAGGATTACCCCCTTTGTAAGGCCATGGTCGACCACGACCATCAATGAGTCATAGCCATGAGAAAGGGGAAGGTCGGTGACGAGGTCAACGGAGAGCTGTTTGCAAGGAAGAGAAGTGGTAGACTCGATAGGTGAAAGCGGGGGGGTAACAGGGTGTGTGTGGGCCTTGTTCTGTTGGCAAACGGCACAACCAGCAATAAAGTTGGTGACAAAGACAGAGAGGCCAGGCCACCAGAAGTCGTGTTCAACAATAGCTTTAGTGCAGAAACGGCCGAGGTGACCCGAGAGGGGGGACAAATGGATAGAGTGCAGTAAAGAGGAGTGAGCGGATGGCAGAACATACATGCATTCCTTGTAATACAGATGTCCATTGTTGAAGGTCCAGTCAGCAAGGAAGGAACATGGGAAGAGGGGAGTGTCATCGGACAGGTTTTGGATCGCCCGGAGGACAAGAGGATCAGTGGAAGAAGAGGACTGGATATGGCAGGCGAGGGTGAAATCAAGAGCATTGATGACATCGGGTAAAGGTACGATGGTGACATCAGTGTTATCAGAGGAGGTATCAACATGATCCCAACGAGAGAGGGCATCTGCTGGGGCAAGTTTGGCACCAGGGAGAACCTTCCAGACAAGATCAAAGTCTTGGAGAAAGAGTGACCATTGTGCCTGTCATCAAGACAATTTCGAGGGTCTTTGATATAGGAAAGGTTCTTGTGGTCGGTGATAATGGTGACAGGGTGAGACATTCCCTGAACATACTGTCGTCATTCAGTGAGGGCAAGGATAACTGCAAGGAGTTCGTGATCATATGTAGATATTGTACTTACGTTCAGTGGGGAGGAAGGTACGAGAGAAGTAAGTGCAGGAATGGAGATCGCCATTGGTATCAGCCTGGAGCAGAATGGCACCAGCTGCGAATAGAGAGGCATCGGTCATGATCAAGAACAGTCAAGTAACATCAGGGATGGACAAGACAGGCCTGGAGGAGAAAGCAGTCTTCAGACTTTTGAATGCACATTGCTGGAGGGAGGTCCAGGCCCATGGTTGGTCTTTCTTGGTAAGGAGGTTGAGTGGGGCGACAACATGGGAGAAGTTTGGTATAAATTTGCAATAGAAATTTGCAAACCCTAAGAAAGAGCGGACACCTTTGACAGAGGTGGGGGGTTTCCACTCCTTAATGGCAGAAAGTTTGACAGAGTCCATTTCAATCTTTCCTTGGCCGATAATCATGCCAAGGAACTCGATGCAAGGTGCGTCAAAGATACATTTAGAGAGTTTGAGGGACAAGCCATGTTCTCTGAGGCAGAGTAGAACACGTTGGATATGCTCATGATGTAATGCAAGATCGCCTTGGGTGTGAATGCCCAAGTCATCCATGTAGATCTTTGGCCATTGTTCCGCGATCATGTCCACAAAGATGTGGTTCATAAAGGACTGGAAAGTGGGCGGTCCGTCGCAAAATCCAAAGAACATTATGGTTGGTTCAAAGAGTCCGAAAGGAGTGATGAATGCACCTTTCCACTGGTCTTCTTCTTGAATGCGAATATTGTTAAATCCCCATCAAACATTGAACTTGGTGAAGAACGTAGAGTCCTTCATTTCATCGATTAATTCAGGAATAAAAGGTAGGGGGTACGCATTGTGGATAGTGTGAAAGTTCAGGTAGTGGTAGTCTTGGCAAGGGTGAAGGGAACCGTCTTTCTTTGTGACAAAGAAGAAATAGGCGGCTTGTGGAGATTTAGACGGGACAATCCTTCCAGTCTTGAGGTGTTCGTCAATGAAAGATTTACAGGCTTCCTGTGCCTTCGGATTGAGGGGATATACTTTAGCAATCTTCGGAACAAACAATGGTGTCATATCCATGATTGTATCTAGTCAACTCCGGTCCTCCAGAACATCTCTGCATCTCTGCATCTCTGCAACTCCGGACTTGGTAGTCTCCATTAGTATCCTGTGTATTATCTCCATTAGACTCCCTCTACATTTGTTCCTCTAATCCTGTACTATATCTGTTCCTCTCGCCTCATAGATTACTCCAACCCTGTGTTTCCACAGCATGGTAGACTCGTGCCTCCGGAGCACTGCTCTGCTTCAGGTCTCCACAGTATATACCAGCAGTATATAATCTGTACCTACACTCATGTACTCTAGTCTGAATATCGACTTAGACAAACTCTTTCTGTCCGACCCTGTCTGTCCCCTTATCCAATCTAGGCTTTGGACTTCAGCATTATCTTTGTTGTTGTCATTGTCATCTATCTTGAGCTCGTTGACATCACCAACGTCTTTGAGTTAGTCTGATCTTGTCATATCCATGATTTTACCTAGTCAACTCCGGTCCTCCAGGACACCTCCACACCTCCGAACTCCGAACTTGGTAAATCTCCATTAGTATCCAGTGTACTATCTCCTTTAGTCCCTCTACATTCATTCCTCTAATCCTGTACTACATCTGTTCCTCTTGCCTCATAGATTACTCTGACCCAGTGTTTCCGCAGCTCGGTACCTTCATACCTCCAGAGCACTGCTCTGCTTCAGGACTCTGTAGTATACTCCAGTAGTATATAAACTGTACTTACCATCCTCATGTACTTCAGTCTGAATATCAACTTAGACAAACACTTTCTGTCCAACTCTGTCTGTCCCCTCATCTGACCTAGGCTTCGGACTTCGGCATTACCCTCATCATCGTCATCGTCATCTATCTTGAGCTCGTTGACATCACCAACGTCTCTGAGTTGCTCTGATCTGTGCTGCTTCTCTGGGACCCAATTAACAGCAAGGGCATAGCACATAAGCTAAGGCCAAGTCCCAACCAACTCCAACCAACTCCGGAGTTTGCACGACCTTAACAGATCTGCCCACTTCTCTGGGACCCAATTAACAGCAAGGGCATAGCACATAAACTAAGGCCAAGTCCCAACCAACTCCAACCAACTCCAGAGTTTCCGGAGTTCCTGTGAGGAGTTTGCACGACCTTACAGCTGTTTTCATTTTGATGCGGAATCTAATGTTGTGAAAGTCGCACCTCGGACACTGCCGGGATAGGACCCCGAACTCACTGCCAGCGTTGTGCTTCTCACCCTTTACCGTGTGGTCCACACCCACCACTCTATGCCTTGGCACATTGTCTCCAACCACACAAAACTCAATATTCCCATTCTCTCTGAAAATTGTTACACCGTGAAAGAGATTTATTGCCTCCTGGGTATCAAGAAGATGCTTGTATGGCAGGACTCTCACCCTCTACAAATGATTTGGTGTCATGTACAGCCCCCACACCTACTCCCATGTCACCAGGCGCTGTCATATTCTCAGTATGGCAGATATCACATTCATCTTTGTAGACTAGTCAGTCTCATTATCAACATCCATGGCATTGCTTACACACTGGCTGAGCAGGTGACAAGTATAGTTTACATAGTAGAAAAAACATTGTAATAACTTACCTTTTCGTCTTTGGTGGTATATACTTGAATGAGAACTGCTTCTTTGCCGAGAGCATGTATTGATCTTGTCCATGCTTGTTGAGAATGCTTTGCAGGAAGTCCAGATAGTTCGTGTTGTCGATCGAAAATTGTAGCTCCTTCAAGTTGACTTTGACAGACTTTTCTTCCTTTGAAGCAGCTGCTTTGCCCCTAGGTGTCTTCTTCTTGATGAGGGAGTAGACAGTAAGAGAAATGGCAAAAGCATACACCATATCTGAGTCACTGCCAGTGAGTGGGCGATGCTGGCATCATTGACAGCTGACGAGTCACACAGGTCACACGCGAATCATTGAGTTTGGGGTCCTATCCCGGTAGTGTCCGAGGCACGACTTTCACAATATTGGATTCCACATCAAAATGAAAACAGCTATAACAGTATATTCAGACTCCCACTTGCTGTTCAATTCATTCACTTGTGTAATCACCCCAGCACTCGTACCAAGTGGTATCTCTGGCTATGAACACCTCCAACTCCCCTTGTCATGCCTCCCTCAGTATCTTTGCTAGTCATTGTCAACGTCTGGCCGTCAATGACCAATTCCATGGTTTCTCCGCTCATCGCCCACTCAGCTCTGCCTTGCAGACATGATCTTGACAACCTCCAACTCCAGGAGCCCAACTCCTGGATAGGAAATTCATGGCTCTGCACCTCTGCACGACTCTGCACCCTCTGACGGCCCGGACCACCCTGGCTCAAAAGATAAGAGTGTCCCTAGAGATGCTCTCACTCTCCTCTCCCATGTGATCAGCAATCTAGCGAAATCCACTGATCGCTCCACCTCTAGCTCTGATCAAAGAACTAAGGTCTGCACTCCAGACCAGTTTGATGGCTCAGACTCCTGTAAGCTCTGCACTTTCCTAGTCTAGTGCGAGCTTAACTTCCAGAATTGCCCAAGAGCCTTCTGTTCTGACCGTGCTAAAGTAACATTTGCACAGTCTTACCTCAAAGGTATGGCTTTAGGATGGTTCGAACCTGACCTCCTCCTGGCAGACAACTCCGACCTCTCCTCTGACCCCTCCTCTGACCCCTCCTCTGACTCCTCTGAACTTCGCCCCTTGTGGATGGAGAATTATCAGGAATTCGTCTTGGAACTCCAGACAAATTTTGGCCCTCATGATCCAGTCACTGATGCTGAGCATCAACTCCACCATCTGTCCTTCGAAGAAGGGCAACGTATTAACAAGTACATGGTGGAGTTCAACTGCTTAGCATGTCAACTCCAAGATTATGGAGATGGTGCTCTCTGGCACCTTTTTTACTCTGGACTTCTGGACCGCATCAAGGACAAGATCTCCTGTTGCTAAGCCACATACGTTACTGGACTTGCATGTTCTTGTGCAGTCCATTGATGCGCGCTATTGGGAGCATAAGTCTGAGCTTAATTGCCAGACCTTTGTCACCGGCCACACCACCTCAATCATCTCTGCTCCGACCTCCTCCTCCATGATGCCCTCCAACTCCGAACCTACCTCTGACTCTGAGTCCATCACTAACTCCATCTCCAACTCCGGCCTTCCTGATCCCTGATCCAACCTTCCCGACCCATATTCTTTTATCTCTGAGAACTCTGAGGACTCCGACCCCAAAGCTGCTGAACCCGTTTTCAAGCTAGGACCAGATGGAAAGCTCTTTGCTGTTGAGCGTCAACGACGTTTCAACCTCAACCTCTGTCTTGTTTGTGGTCTTGCTGGCCACAAAGTGAGAGACTGTCCCAAGTCCTCTCGCTTCTAGTCTGGCATCTCCGGTCTCCAAGCCTTGGGTAGTCTGACGTTGACTCCCATTGCTCAGCGAATTCCAGCTGAATGTCCTCCGACCTCCGTTCTCTCCCCCTGTTGCCCTCATCGTCATCTGTCGGACATTGGGAGACTTTTGTCTTCATGTCAATGTCCTTTACCGTCAACCTCCGAGATGATCTGGGTAACAACTCCACTCCGACTTGCTGAACCTCCAGCAACTCCGCTCTTTTACTCCAAAAAATTCCACAGGTACCTTTTTCGTCATCTGTTGGACATTGGGAGACTGCGTCTTCATGTCAATGTCCTTTACCATTGACTTCTTGATGATTTTGATATCTCCTCTGACCTCTGGACCCCTGGCCCTCAGTCATGTCCACCTCCATTCTCTCCTCCGGATATGACCACCTCAGTCATCTCCATCCTGTTCCAGACTTGACCTCCAGTCTTGTCCATCTCCTTTCTCCTCCGACATCCCAACCCTCCGGACCTCATGTGGATATATCACCTCCGACAAGCTTCCCTAACCCGGATGTCTATGTTGGTACAGATTCCTATGAGTTCTACCTCTCTCTCCTCCGCGCTCTGCACTCCACATTGTGCACTTTGTCTTTCATCTTGATGGCGATTTCCTCTGGATCATTCTATGAACTCCAGCCCTAACTCTGGCCTTATCTCCGGACCTATACCTCCATCCTCTCTCAGAACTCCAGTGATCAACTCTGTTGACTATATGTCATTTTCGTTGGAAGTAATCTGTCGTTTTTTTTCTGGATACCATTGACTCCCCTGCTTCACTCCGTTGAGTGACAGGGTTTGGAGCAATACCTCATCTGTTTTATCGTGACAGCCTTGCCAGCACCTAGGGCCCTCCACAGCCTCCGGACTTTGTTCCTTCAGCTCACTCTCCCACCTCCGATCTACCGTTTTTCAATCTGACCTCCTTTACTCTCCGTGTGTTAGGGCACTAGCAATACCCTCACATACTCCACTTCATAAAGTTCCTTCCGCCTCCCTCTCTCAGTCATCTTCCTGAGAGGGGGATAGGGACTCTGCTGTCTCACTCCGGCCTTTGATAGGTCACCTCTGCTCTCCTACTCCGGCCTTTTAAAGGTCAACTCTGCTCTCTTTGCTCCGGGCTTTTGTTGGGCTACTCCGCTCCATCCCATGTTTGAGTCTGACTCATTGTTGCATTTTGCAACTCCTAACTAGTGGTACATGTACTCTACACTCCTTCGTCCATCCCTTCCACTGGTTCCTCCTCCGGGTCCTCTGACGACTCCAACTCCAACTCCGACCCCACCTCTAGCCCTTCCATGCTCTCTGTCTCTTCTCCTCCACCTCCGCTTTCTTTCTTGCCTCCTCCTCAGCCTTCTTCCACTCCTCCTCGGCCTTCTTCTCCTTCAGTCGCCTCCAGTACTCCACAAACTTTGCTGTGCTGAGCTCGTTGTCATTGTCTGTGTTGACCCTGGCGATGCACTCGTCGGACCAGGACTTGAGGTAGCCGTATTTGTCGGACATGTTGGTGGTAGAAAGGTAAGGATGAAAAAGCAGACTTGATGGAATTTATATCATAGCTTGGCATACTCCAGACTTTCAGACTCCCTTTCTCCACTCTGCATTCTTTTCCTTGCTAATGGCCTTCAAGGGTTCAGGCCTATGAGGGGGATACTGTCATATCCATGATTTTACCTAGTCAACTCCGGTCCTCCAGGACATCTCCACATCTTTGCACCTCCACAACTCTGGACTTGGTAGTCTCCATTAGTATCCTGTGTATTATCTCCATTAGACTCCCTCTACATTCATTCCTCTAATCCTGTACTACATCCGTTCCTCTCACCTCGTAGATTACTCCGACCCTGTGTTTCCGCAGCATGGTAGACTCATGCCTCTGGAGCACTGCTCCACTTCAGGTCTCCACAGTATATACCAGCAGTATATAATCTGTACCTACACTCATGTACTCTAGTCTGAATATTGACTTAGACAAACTCTTTCTGTCCAACCCTGTCTGTCCCCTCATCTGATCTAGGCTTTGGACTTCAGCATTACCTTCGTTGTTGTCATTGTTGTCTATTTTGAGCTCGTCGACATCACCAACGTCTTCAAGTTACTCCGATCTGCTCCACTTCTCCAGGACCCAATTAACAGCAAGGGCATAGCACATAAGCTAAGGCCAAGTCCCAACCAACTCCAACCAACTCCGGAGTTTCCGGAATTCCCGCGAGGAGTTTGCACGACCTTAACAGATGGTTTAAGATCAATGGTGTGATTGTATGACCGATGAGGGGGAAGGCGGTCATGGGTTTTCTCAGAGAATACATTGTTCAGGTCTGAGCACCAATCAGGGATTGTCTGATCGGAGGTTTTGGCAGCTTGAGCCAGTTCAGTAGACAGCATGATCTTGTTGAGGTGTTCACAGTAGGGGTCTGTCTGAGGGAGGTACTTACAAAGAGATGCATCATCCTCAGATGAATATCGTTGGGAAAAGAGCAAAGAAAGTGCCATGTCTGTGTCGGATCCAAGCCATCTGAGTAGGTATTGTTGAGAGGTCAAGTCATCGTTATTGTCAGGAGTGGAAAGTCTAGAGAAGGAAAGAGTGTTACTTGTCCAGTCGATACGAGGGTTGTTAGACTTCAACCAGGGCATTCCTAGGATGATTTGTTTACGTCCTAGGCTGAGAACCATAAGATCTAGGTTTTCGGAATGATGGGGTAAAACCATGCAAGTGTGTGCCTTCCAGAGGATCGTTCTGCGTCGGTTAGCAGTACCATCCACATTGAAGGCACAGATAGGTTGAGGGAGTTTCTTAAGGGGGAAGTTGGCGAGGGATAAGAGTCTGAGGTCAATGAAGTTTCCAGTGGCACCAGAATCAACAAGGGTGGTGGTTTTGATGGTGTTAAGGTCGTGCAAACTCCTTGCGGGAACTCTGGAAACTCTGGAGTTGGTTGGAGTTGGTTGGGACTTGGCCTTAGCTTATGTGCTATGCCCTTGCTGTTAATTGGGTCCTGGAGAAGCGGAGCAGATCGGAGTAACTTGAAGATGTTGGTGATGTCGACGAGCTCAAGATAGACGACAACGACAATGAGGGTAATGCTGAAGTCTGAAGCCTAGATCGGATGAGGGGACAGACTGAGTCAGACAGAAAGAGTTTGTCTAAGTCAATATTCAGACTGAAGTATATGAGGATAGTAAGTACAGATTATATACTACTGGAGTATCTATGGAGTCCTGAAGCAGAGCAGTGCTCCGGAGGTACGAAGGTACCGAGCTGCAGAAACACTGGGTCGGAGTAATCTACAAGGCAAGAGGAACAGATGTAGTACAGGATTAGAGGAACGAATGTAGAGGGACTAAAGGAGACAGTACACTGGATACTAATGGAGATTTACCAAGTTCAGAGGTGCAGAGGTGCAGAGGTGTCCCGGAGGACTGGAGTTGACTAGGTAAAATCATGGGTATGACAGATGGTTTGTTTTCCGACAAGTAGCTTGATAGGGAAATGTAGAGTTCGTTCATTGGCAGAAGCTACAAGTACATGGGAGACAGTATGAGAAGGCAACATTGAGGTGACTTCTCTGTTCAAAAATCCTGAGTAGATACAACGGAAATTTCTTCCTTGGGTTCTTCAGAGCACATTTGGAGTACTTGGAGGATTTCCGTCTCATTCTTGCCCTGAGTCTTTAGGGAGTTGACATAGGCTTCAATGGGAGAAGGTGTTTTGGCAGGGGTAGATGTGGTTGGGGTCTTTGTCTCAGTAGAGCATATGGTCTGTGGACGAGGGTATGTTGTATTAGGAACATTCCTAGGACTGTTACATTTGTTGGTGCTGTGGCCTTTCTTCCAGCAATGGAAGCAAAGTCCTTCTCTGATACATCTTGCTCGTTCCGTAGGGGTTAGCTTAGAGAGCGAGACAGCGTCAATGTCCATGGCATTTGGGTCATGAGTGGCTCTGGGTGAATGTATAGTGGAGGGGAGTTGTCCGCCTTTTAGAGCGAGGATTCATATCTTCTGGGTGTGGAATACTTTGGCTTGTTCAATCCATTTTGTGATGGTGGTAGGGATTGAAGACATAGAGAGGATCATAGTGGCAAGCTGTTGGTCAAGTCCTAGGGAGAACTGGTCGATGAGAGTGACGTCATTGGAGATTCCTGCTTTAGAAGCAAGGTTCTGGAAGTTGGTGATGTATTTCTGGAATCCATCGTCCATGATCCCATCAGGGCGTTTGAACGACTTCTGGGCGAGTTTGGTGAGCTTGAATCTGGCAGTGGCTTTGGTGTCATATGGGAAGAATGTGGATTCAAAGTTTGAGGTGAATTTGTTGAAGGTTTTCTCTGTATTGGCAATGGAAGTATCTGCCATCTTGTCATACCATATTTCTGAGAAAGAGACTCTGCATCCCTTGCTCATCTTGTTGAGTGTGGTCATGACCTTGTCAACGTCGGAGGTATAAATCAAAGAGTTGATGGAAAAGTAGGCTTTCATGGCCTTGATCCATTGTACAGCATCACCAGGTTCTCCTGAAAAATCTGTGGGGAGGGCTGCCTTGAGTTCAGTGGCTTTGGTGGACATGGATGTGACTGGGGTTACTGGTGGTGCAGGGGGTACAAAGTGTTGCCTTGTTGGTGCTGGGGGAACAGCGCTTTGTCTTGGGGTTCTAGGGGTCTGGGGTGTCGAGGTCGAAGGCACGATGGTCAAGGGTTCTGGGGAAGATGGTCATTCTTCCTTGTCGCTGGGGTCGCTGGCACGGAGTCCATAGGCTTGTCACAAGTTTCTGTAAGAAATCTTTCAAGGTGGTTGGTCCTGCTCCTAGATAGGAGGAATGAAAGGAGATTCTTGATCTTTTGTATGTGAGACGTACTCTTGTATGTCGTAGTGAAACAAATGTCATCTCAAAGAAGGTACTCATAAAGAGACACTTTTTCCTTGAGTGACAATGAGAGAGAAGATCAAGTCAAAGGAGATCAAAGGGACTTAGGTCACAGCAAATTGCTTTGGACTCAAGAGGATGCTGAGTTACATAGATCAAGAATGAGGAGTAGAGTACATGCAGCAGACTACTTATACCATAGTACACGTAAGCATAGAAGGCTATGGAACAAGTAGGAATACGATGAGTAAACGGGAACATGTAACCGATACAATGGAATCAGATAGTATGATGACTGCTGTCCACAGATATGTAAGAGCATCATGGTAAGCAGAGATGAGTAAGAGAGAATACCCCTTCTGGTGATAAGAAAGGAAGAATGGTGTGGGGTTATAGCTCAATGAGAGCGGTATTAGAAGAGTCAAAAAGGATCAGACAATGTATCCAATCATATGAGAACATACTGAAAAGAAGATGAGTTCGACGGTAGAAAGAGAATAGAAGTACACCATTGACAAGGAGACAAACCATAACACAGACCATGTGGCTGCTGCACCGATTGCCATTGCCGCTGCTGTATGTGCAACCATGTACATCACCCAAGCATGTTTCTTGGGCCATGCGGGCTCGAGGGCAATGACCTCAGGAGCAGGTGCTTCAGGAACAGGAGTGGGAATGGAAATGTTGTGGATGGATGCAGGGACTTGAGGAATAGGGACTTGGGGAACGGACACCTCGGGCAAGGGGGTTTCATCCACGATGATAGGTGAACTGCAAATGGCAGGTTCTGCAACAACAATAACCTTGGGTGTCTCTTCTTCCACCTCCACCTCCTCATCCTTGTGCTTCTGTTTCGAGGACCTCATAGACTAGATTGTACCCCGTCAGACTTGAAAAGACACCAAGAAAAAAACCCGACCTGAATTTCGGCAACCACCCCCTTTAACATATCCAATTAGACAATGTTTTTGTAATTGGGTTGGGGGTAGTGGTGGGTTCAGGGCATGTTTTAGGCAATAAGTTCCCATGATTTTTGAAAAGTTCACACAATTGTGGCAGTCAGGAGAGTATATATTCCCACAAAATATGAAATTTTCACACGGTTATGGGAATGCAGTAATAGAAGTTCACAGACTGTAATTATATACTCATCTGGGAGATAAATATTAAAACTCTAAACCATTTTTTGGGGTTGATATGACATAATCCTGTAGTTAGGATGCTTACAAAGCACCTCCAAAAGATTTGAAGCAATTTGATGGTAATGTCCATTTTATACACCAGCTTTAAGGAGAAGTGAATGAGTAGATATGTTTCATCAAATTCACCATTAAGAACATTTCTGATGGTTCTAAAAATAATGCCAATGGATTTCCACACCTTGAAAACCCCCATCCAGATTCTTGCCACCTTGTGGAAAGTGCATTTCAAATACATCAGTCTTGGTAGTAAGGATGGAGGAGAAGGTAGTCTCGGATATTGTAAAAATTAGCAGATGCTTCAGATGTTGTCATGGGCTGTTGCCTATCTACCCTACATGAATGGAATTGTTTCACAGCCATGGAAGCATCTCACAGCCACAGAAGCGTCTCCCATATACAGTGGCTCAAACAACTGTCCCAATGTTTGCATGTTTTTCACTAAAGTTGATAACCCCTAACTGCATCTAACCTAACATATGAGTGTATGAGATGAAGTGCTTACTCCTATCCATCTCGACAGCTGCAGGCGTGTAGCTGTCCCCATTCCCACTTTCCTTATTTGGGTTATTATATTGTGCTCCTACTGGGTCCAAGGGTGGGGTCTGCCGTCCCCATCCCCACTTTTCTTATTTGGAACATTGCATGATGCCCTTGGGTGGGGAGGGTGGGGACATGCAGAGCTACCTTTGAACAGCTGGGGTACCCCATTGTTATGTGGGAACACCTTTTTATTAGCTGGGGATGCCTTTTTATTGACTGGGAATGCCTTTTTGCTATGTGGGACACTTTTTTTATTCGCTGGGGACATCTCTTTGTTATGTGGGGACACACATTGATTCACTGGGAACACCTTTTTATTGACTGGGAACACCTCTTTGCTATGTGGGAACACCTGTTTATTGGCTGGGAACATCTCTTTGTTATGTGGGAATGCATTTTTATTAGCCAGGAACACCTTTTTATTGACTGGGAATGTCTCTTTACTATGTGGGGACACTTCTTTTATTGGCTGGGAACATCTCTTTGTTATGTAGGGACGCACTTTTATTAGCTGGGAATGCCTTTTTATTAACTGGGAATGTCTCTTTGCTATGTGGAAACACCTTTTTATTGGTTGGGAATGTCTCTTTGTTATGGGGAAATGCATTTTTATTAGCCAGGAACACTTTTTTATTGACTGGGACCATCTCTTTACTATGTGGGAACACTTCTTTTATTGGCTGGGGACATCTTTTTGTTATGTGGGGGTGCATTTTTATTAGCCGAGAATGCCTTTTTATTGACTGGGATGCCTCTTTGCTATGTGGGGGCATCTTTTTATTTGCTGGAAATGCCTCATTGCTGTGTGACCATCTTTTAATTGGCTAGGAACTCCTTTGAACAGCTAGGGATGCCTACTCAGATTTTTTACTTGCATCTTCTCAAATGAACTCTGTGGAATTGCAAGTGCCAAAAACCCATGGCTTTGGACTGCATTGTGCTCACAAATTCATCACCATCCACTTGACTCAGAGGCCATACATCCACACAATTCACTACCAGTATATATGCGCACATAGTATGTACTCCATAGTAGAAATGTTATAAACGAAGCTTTCATAGCCATACATCCAACATGCATACATACAAAGTAGAAAAAAAATGTACTCATGGTCGTCCATGTCTAGCACCTGTTACACCTGACTCAGGTAGAGGCAAACATAGACTTGAAAAAACTTGGGTCAAAGGTTCTTGAAGGGTGTCTTCAAGAGCAAGGGATGTCGGGGGCTTCCGCAACAACTCCTGGCAACAGTCGGTTGCTTAGGGAGCTCAAGGACGAAGGTGTAAAGGAGCGTGCACTCAGGAGTAGCACACAGACTTTGAGAAATCCAGCTGACAAGGGAGAATCAAGTAGATTAAAGTTAAGAGGAATACATGAAGTATCGTCAGTTTAAATAGGTGGACACACAGCGCATGGACCAAGCAGTGTTCGTAGCACTAAAGGTAAGATGGATATAAAGGGACACTGGGCTGTGCGATAGAAGGGAGGAAGCTGCATAAAAGTTACACATGAATAAAAGTAGACGTCCGTAATAGGCAAGTGGGAACAGAGTAAGGGAACCATGCACAGCATAGAGAAGAGAAGCTGTGTTTAGGTGGATGGTGTTCCGAGGGAACAGTGTGAAGGAATAAAGAGTGAGTCCAGAGACGAGTGACATGCAAGAAAGAAAAGAATCATAACAGCACCTAGTGCATGGGAACTGGGAACATGGGTGAGTATGCCCATGAGTCATCATGCATCTTGACACCATGTGCCCAGTTGCTAGTCATATTGTCACTGGGTGTTACGATTCTTTCCTTTTCTTTTACTCAATGCTCGTCTCGGACTCGCTTCCTCTTATCGCAACTTCTTACCGTTCCTTCGGAACGCCTTCCACCTAAACACAGCTTCCCTTCTATGTGCTGTGCATGATTCCATTGTCCTGTTCCCACTTACTTTATATGGACGTCTTCCTTCTCACATGCATTGCCTCAATGCAGCCTTATCCCCACCTATCACACAGCCGAGCTTTCCGTTTATATCCATCTCAGTCTAAGTACCACGAACACAGCTTGGTCTGTGCGCTGTATGCCCACTTATTTAAACGACGACTCATCATGTATTTCCTTTAACTTTAATCTACTTGATTCTCCCTGGTCACTGGATCTCTCTGAGTCCTCGTACTACTCTTGAGTGTACGCTCCCTTGTAAACTTCGGCCTTGAACTCCCTAAGCAACTGATCGTTGCTAGGAGTTGCTGTGGAAGCCCCCAGCATCCTTTGCTCTTGAAGACGCCCTTCAAGAACCCTTGATCCCCTTGTCCTTTCAAGTCTACGTTTGCCTCTACCCGAGTCAAGCATAACACTGGGATTCAGAAACATGTTTGGGTGATTTTGAAGGAGAGTATGCGATGACGCCAGTGCAAAATGAAGCAAAGCAGGTCCATCACCAATGGCACTCCGTGCCATCCACCCCAAGGCACCAGTGAGACCTGGCAACAGTGGCGGCGACTTCGAGGGTAGTAAAGGCCACAATGATGATGACATTATATGAGAGAGTCACAGTGCTAAAAATGCTATATGCAATGGATGTATGGGGGAGTGAGAATGCTGGAGAAGGAAAGAGAGAAGAAAAACAATGGATGGGGAGCAAGAGGATTCGGAAAGCAGATGGAAAGCATATAGAGGCTCACAGTGATGTATATATGACAGAAGGTATGAGCATGATGGCCACTGACCTACTCTGCTCATAAGCTGACCTACAACCCATTCAAATCCTACTATGCAAACACTACTGCCATGTGTTGCTATGAATAGCCACCATCGCCCCTTCCCACTCCCTACATAAACCCATCATAAGCACATTCAGATGCCCAAAACCCCACGAGTCCCTGCTCCGCTGTCTCACCAATGCATTCAACTGGGATCCAAGAAAGTTTGAAACCCTCACACCAGCCTGCCACCACACGAAATGGTTCCTGGACATAAAACTTGCAGTTAAACCAAACAAAGTCAAAATACAACTACAGGACACTGAGAGAGAGATATTGCAGGATGCATGCCTATACTCAAATAGAACAGAGTAGAAAGGAAAAATAGGCGGGCAGCAGTACTAAGGAAGGACAGGATCAAAGTAAGAGAGCTGGAATACAAGCTGGAATCCATAGACAACTGTATGGTTTACAAGGGAGAGATGGTTGGCATGATTCTCACAGTTGAGCCGATAAGGAGGGAATGTAGACGAATCTGACTGGCGTCTCTAGGGCTTGACAACACGGCAGCAATCCAGGCATTGACAGCCCTCCAGACTGAGCCCAGACACTACCTGATAGACATATTCTACACCAACCTCCATCTTGCCCCCTTGCACCACTGCATCGGCATGTTAATGCTAAGGTGGGCCCCAGAGTAGGTTAGGCACACCTGAAAACAAGGAAGCAGATGAAGCAGCAAAGAAAGCCACCCCAGGCAACAGTAACGGTGCGGAGCTACTTTCCACCCACCCAACTGAGAGACATTAGAGGGTGTCTACAAATACTACTCCAAAGTAAAGCAGTGGCAAGACAAGAAATGAATGCCAAACTAAAAACAGCTCAAAAGATTCACCTCCAAGCCCCCAATGCCCTCACAACCAATGACACCCTTCCCTGAAAGTTCCTACAGCAAAGGGAAGACCTGGCGAAGAGACGTGCAGCTATACTATTCCAGCTCCACTCTGGCCACACCCCACTCAACAAATGGCTTCATCAACTATCAGATCCAAATGAATCAAACACACCCTGCTGTTCATCCATGAAACAAGCTGCTTTACAAAGCAATTCAGAACCTAGCTCCCCCGAAATAGCAGCCAAACCGCTATCTTGGCCCTATTGCCGCATGTCATATGTATAAAAACCTTGCAAGCTCCATAGGCACTGTTAGCCTTGTCTTATCATCAAGAGGGAACTCATTCGTGACAGCTAGTCGTGGAGACAATGTCAAGTCTTGTGTTTGGGTCTTGGTCGAGCTCTCTTCTTGCGATACCGCCTTGTTCATACAGTGTTTCCTTGGCTGAAGAATGCATTTACAGGTTTTGCTGGCAATGACTTGTGGTATGCCTCCATGCAAGGGCCAAGCAAGGTCTGGTCGAGAAACAACTGTGAGCAAGCAGGCACAGCTTCAAAAACAACGCATGAAGATGCAACCCTGGCAGCAAGGTCCTCAATTCCAGACAGGATGGGCAGACATGCCAACAGCACTGGGGACATCTGGGAACATGCCGGCGATGGCACATCAAAGATGGTGGGGGTGTAACATATGGCATGGGCTCAGAGGGATTTTGGATTAGGGAGAGACCAGTTGGGATGGCAAAGATTACCATTTCCCATACAATGGCGATGTACTCATATCCAACAGGGCTACGAACTTCCCAGCACTAACCTGGTCAGATTTGCACACTGTGTCAAAAGCCATCCAGAGAGTGTTAAAATTGTGCGCATTATGGTACAAAAGTCACACAGAGTGCACTCAAAAGTTGCGGTTGGCACTTGCAGCACCATAGAGCCCGTCATAACCCTACTTGATTTAGCAGAGAGCCCCCTCAAACATCCCCCCATCAAGACCAATTCTGACCAATTCTTTTAGCAATGCAGTTGCCAAATCGCACCTCCAAAAGTCAGGGTTATATTATTGATCCCACAAAAAAATTTATTACCACTAGCACTGGGGTAGCAAATGCACCCAGGCACCTCTCCAAAGTATATATGTACCTGAATGTGACTGTGAATATGTATTTGCCGGCATATGGAAACCACTTCAATTGGTCCGGCCAGCATAGGCAGCATCACAATGCTATCCACCCCTGAATTAGTGTCATCAGCACTACTACACTACAAAGGTGCCCACTGATGCACATCCTGCAATCATGAACATATGTGCTTAGCTACCAAGTGTGAACATACATATACAGCTCATAGGCATGCTCTGCCAAATACCTTGGCACATAAAGCCACTCACAGTGGGAATTAGTGCCATTCTACCATGCTGTATCATGACCTCTGGCGATGTTTTCTCCCTGCCTTAGCGACCCTCTCTTGGTACCAACAACTCAGGCTGAATCGCAGCACCCCTTCTTTTCCAGTGCCATCATATTGCAACAGCGGCGGCGACCTTCCTGGTGCCTGGAGTAATCTGCATCCAGAAACTTCGGGCCAGCAATATAAAATACCACATGCCGGAGGGCCACTGCTGCCATTTCATCCCCTCCATAGCTAGCTGATACACCTATAGAACTTCGTACCCTTTTACTATGTGTAACTCCACCAATGCTTGTATTCTGGTGGCCTAGACCCCTACACTGCTGGCAATCTGACCACAGTAGCGCTGTGTCGCCACCGATACCAGTACCACCTGGCTCCTATCCCCTTCACTTTTGATGGGAAAGAGATGGCTGTCACAATCAAAGACAGCCGCATCCTTTGCCCCCTGGGTGGCTGCAACAGGCTGTTTTCATGAAGAGACCGCGTCCAGATGCACCTTTACAATGACCACAGGCTCCCCCAAGATATCAAATTCTTCAGCGACTCTGGAGGTAAGTGTGGCTGGTGACCTCTCCTTTTCACCCACCTAATGTCCTCTGTATTCAGCAAGGCTCACAGAGGAAACCCCCGAGGTTCCTGTAGTGCCCGCAGAAATTGAACAGAGGCTGCCACCATCTTCCTCAACATGTATGTATCTGTAGAGCTAGACTTCACCGTTGTTGATCTGCTGTCTAGCACTGGCCAATGGAAATGAGGACCGATTGGGCAGTAGAGTTGTTCTCTGGCTGGGTAAATCATACCTCTTAGGCGGGGGTATTCTGGATGACTTTGGCCTCTGGCTCCATGCCGCATTAAAGATTTTACTTTGCTGGGAATGCCAGGTCACCCTCACATCCCAGATGGTCCCAGGCCACTGCAAGAACCACCATGGCCAAAACATAGCACCAAAGGTCCTGGAAGCTTTCACTGCATTTTGTGCAGCAAAGGAGGTATTTACTAAGCTGGAGCAGGTCCTCCTTCCTGCTCCTGGGGGCCCACCTATAGAAGGCATCAGCATGCCAGTAGACGGCTTTGCCTACAGAGCAGACAAGAACTGCCTTTACAGCATCAAGGACTACTCCTCACTGCAGCATCACAACAGGGAGCAGCATGCAGGTTCTATGATTGCCGAGATTCGCTCACATTCCGCCAAGGTTCAGGTGCTTTTCACTGCAGTCAGAAAGGTCTAATTTGAGGTCAGTCCCTCGGGAGCTATGGCTGGCCTTGGAGACTTGAAGACGGCGGTCAGCAGAGCATTACCTGCTTTACATGAGGCTGTTCAGGACCCCCTCCCCACAGTAGAAGGCTGTGAACCCCCACCTCTTATTCAAGCCATGGATTGGGACAAGTTCTGTCCAGAGCTACATGCAGACCAGCGGATGTGTGACCCTATCATCGCCCTCAAGCATAGGCACAACTTGAAGAAGGGTGAGCACGGTGGAATATTCGTCTGCCTGTAGCGTCTCATCACCTCGTATGCCAAATTGGCAGCCAGCTGCTTGGACAGACACCCACAGAAGCTAATGGTTGCCAAAGTGCTCATTTATGGGTGTAGGTAAGCGGCCAAGCCCACTTTCATGGGCACCACTGATGTTTTTATCCCTCGCAGAGCACGAGGTTGGAGGGCGGTTTCTCCTACTAATGACAACTACTCCACTGTCTTTCTGCTTTTTGTGCGAGCAATAATAAGGTGTCACCTGCACCCACCACCCAGTTTCTTGTTTTCACTATCCCCCATGCAAAAGGGTCGGTTGGAGCTGCTAATGACTAGCTTGAATGCCCCTCAGGAGGATTTCAAGCAATGGACTAATGACGCCCTGTGTGCTTTCCATGGATTCTTATGGTCGCTCCTCAGCATGGACACAGGCGAGCCATGGTCCCACCCCGTTCAAATCTTTCTCTGGTTGAATGCCCTCTGCCAAGATGGCAATTTCAAGGAAGCTCCTGACCTGACATCCGACCTCACAAAGCTCAAGTACCTGATATGAATAGCTACCCTTCTTCAAGTGGTGGCTTTTAGCGAAGCTGAAGTATCTATTGTGGAGTACGTCCTTGACATTTCACCCCTCGTATGGGTCTCCCATCCTAACATTTGCACCCTTTAGCCGCCTCGCCAACTTGCACAAGCAGGTCATGCACCTCAGCCACCCCACGCCTTTCACCATGGTCTACGAGATGCAACAATACACCTTCGCCCTGGCATTCTCACAGAAACGCGACCCAAATGTACTGGTCGACAGTGAGTTCAAATGGATCACAGTCGGCATGGAAACGATGCATTTCGAAAAGCTCAGGCTTGGCGTGCAAGCGCTGCTCAAGCTAATACGCACAAGTTACCTTGACCTGACTAACAGCTGTGTAGTTGTCTCTGAGCTTCCTGAGGTAGTGTGGGACGACATGTCAAATAGCAGGTGTGGCTATTGCTTCGCACCTGAGGCACCCTTTCTGGAAAAGCAACATTCCATGTTTTGGTTCCTGCTGACAAAGTTCAATCTAGCTGCACTGGACACACAGGGAGAGGTTTGTTGGGACATACCACAAGTGAAGCTGCTGCTACAGTGCATAGAGCGCATCTGGAACCCCCTGCTGCATGCACTGTACCTCACCACTGGCATATCCACTTGGGCGGAGCAGTTTTTCCTCCACCAAATTCGCAATGCCAATTGCCACAGAAACCTTGTTTTCCATGGGAGAGATGTGGTGCTTTTAACTCGTGCCAGTAAAACAACAAACCTTACTGACTGTGACTCCTGCATGCCAGCATATGTCCCTGGGCATGTGGGGAATTGGTTGGCAGAGTTTATCAGCAGCAGTTTGCGCAAAGCGGAGGCTCTTTTAGCAGGGGTCGCATATGGGCCGCAGGCCATGTATGAAAGCTGAACGTGAGTGCAATTCAGCCCCCCTTTTACCCTTGCCCAGTGACTGAAGTTGCCACACCCCCTTGCAGCTACCTGTGGATCGGCGATGGCAAGCATATGAAGGCCATCAGGAAATTGATGAGAGTCTGAGATGACCTTAGCTAGCATTATCATACATACCATGTACAACCTCCTCCATCATCCTGATACAATACTTGATCAGTTCAGTTAATCCCTGGGGGGGTTAGCAGCAATTAAAATTTATCATCACCTAGGTTACTGTTACGACTTCTCTTTTCTTTTCTTTTTCACATCGTTCGCCCATGGCTCACTAGTTCCATTGACGTCATTCTCACCGTTCTGCTAGAACGCCCTATGCCTAAACGTGGCTTCCTTTGCTACACGCCACGCATGGCTTCTTTCTTCTTATCTCGCGGACGCTATCTCGCTTCCTGTGTAACTACTTGCACAGCCCTTCCCTTTTTCTATCGCACTGCCCACCTTCCGTTTATATCCGTCTTAGCCTTTCTGCTAGGAACACTGCTTGGTCCGTGCGCTGGGTACACATTTATATAAAGCGACGATACTTCCTGTACTTCTCTCTCTAACTTTAATCTACTTGATTCTCCCTGGTACTTGGATCTCTCTGAGTCTCCGCACTACTCTTGAGTGTGCGCTCCCTTGTAAAACCCTTGTCCTTGAACTCCCTAAGCAACCGTTGTTGCCAGGAGTTGCTGCGGAAGCCCCCAGCACCCTTCGCTCTTGAAGACGCCCTTCAAGACCTTGTGAACCCTTGCCCTTTCAAGTCTACGTTTGCCTCTACACGAGTCAAGCGTAACAAAAGATTAAAGTTCTCCTTGACGGAGCTATCATCGTAATAGTCTCCCACCATTGCTCAACAGCCCACCCGCAACCCTCGTTGGTTCTTACCCAGACCGTGAGAACCTTCGCCCACCGACTCTCCCTCTGAACCTTCCCACTCAGACACCGAGGAGGAAGAAACCCTCGACCCTGACACCACTCTTCTAACTACCCAGGAGGAAGACGAAACCCAGGTACTATCACATCACCTCTCGGCTTCCCTCTCTATCCCCAGAGTTCCTACCCCACCGTCCCCCACTCCAATCACAACCACCCCTCTTTTCCCCTTTCCACCACCACCACCGCCGCCACCCCTCCTCTCCCGATTTCCCCCCTTCCCACCACCACCGATGTCTACCAGACCCACCGAGCTACGCATCGGCACCCCCGAAGCGTTCGACGGATCCTATGAAAAGTCCCAACACTGGTTGCACGCCGTGCAATTTTACCTCCTTGTTAACAAAACTGTCTATGACAATGATGATAAGCAAATCGCTTTTGCTCTTTCGTACATGACCAAAGGATCGGCCCTCACCTGGGCTGCGACCTTCCGCCAGAGCGCCATCTCTGGAACCACGTTCTCCCTCGGAACTTTCGCCGATTTCGTCGCGAAGTTCAACACCACGTTTAAACACCACGACGTCACTGGGAACACCATCTCCTGGCTATCCACCAGGCGCATGCTGAAAAACGCCAAGAACAACTCGTACTCCCCCTCGTTAACGGAATATATTTCCACCTTCAAGAACCATGTGGCGCTAGCCAACATCTCTGACCCCAACGTCCTGATTGGATACTTTTCCACAGGAATCCCACCGCCCCTGATGCGCCGCATCATGTCCATGGACACCGTCCCCTCCACCATCGACGAATGGTACAAGAAAGCCATCGCCTTCCAAACCCAATGGGAGCGAGCCGACGACATCGCCTGAAGGAACTCAAAATCCTCTCACCAGGCCTACCACTCCTTCTCCAACCCCTCCAACGCCAAAACCCATGACCCTGACGCCATGGTCGTCGATACCATCAAAGTCTCGAAGCTTACCCCAGAAGAACGCAAATGATGCGTTGAAAAGAAACTCTGCTTCCACTGCCGGAAACCCGGTCATCTTAGTACCGCATGCGCCGCCTTTACTCAAAAGGGTAACCAAAAGGTACAAAAAGTCAGCAGTGAGGAGCTGCCCAAGCTAGAAGAGATCGACGATGATGAAGAGGAGGAAGTGGTACGAAAGATCTCGTTTAAATCCTTGGATTTTTAGACAGGAAGAGTTCCCCTACGCAAACCCTTCCTTCCACATCGTGCGCAAATGTATTTGTAAAGTCTTCACCTACTATGCAAATCCCAGTTCAACTCGTTGTCCCCTCGCACACGATGAAAGCCGTTGACACTAGAGCCCTTATCGACAGCGGAGCAAGCATCTCCTGTATCGACTGGGGGTTCGTCAGAAAACAACGAATCCCCACCCAACGCCTAAAAGCCCCGATCCAAGCCCGAAACGTGGACAACTCTGTCAACTCTAAGGGAGTAATCCGATTCTCCACCACCCTGTTCCTCGATATCGGAGGAATAACCCGCCACGCCACCCTCTATGTCATGAACCTAGGAAACGAAAACATAATCCTGGGACTCCCCTGGCTGAAAGACATCAATCCTACCATCAATTGGGTCGACAAGACCATCTCCATCAAAGAATCCCTCGATCAATCCCAGGAACTATTCCTGACCTTCTCCTCTGACACCAAACACCATGAATCCCACTTCCTCCGACCCTCTGTTAAACCCCCGCAACACGTTAACGTGAATGCCATCGCCGACCGACACCTCTTCGCCTACAATGATTGGGAGACGGAGAATGAGTACATCCACCGTGCCAAACAAAACTGCGCCATCTACCGGATCATCCGGTGTGGATCCCGCTTCATCCCGGCAGGATCACCAATCATTGCAAAACTGACCAATGCTACCGAACTTGCGGCAGCTGCGGAGAAATCCAAACCCAAAGTTGCCCTTCCCCCCGAGTACTCTTCTTTCTCCTCCGTGTTCTCAAAAGAAGCCACTGACCATGTTCCCCCTTCCCGACCCTATGATCATGAGATCAACTTCGACGACTCCTTCACCCCGAAGATCGGAAAGGTATACCCCCTCTCTCCTGACGAGCGCAAAGCCACCGAGGATTTCTTGGACGAGAACCTCGCCTCCGGAAAGATACGACCGTCTAACTCACCGCAAGCCTCCCCCTTCTTTTTTGTCAAAAAGAAGGATGGCGGACTCCGCCCCTGCCAAGACTACCGCTACGTCAACGAACACACCATTCGCGACGCTTACCCCCTCCCTCTTATCTCCGACCTCATAGACAAACTCCGAGATGCCAAAGTGTTCACCAAGTTCGACGTTCGTTGGGGATACAACAACGTACGGATCAAGGACGGCCACCAATGGAAGGCGGCCTTCATCACCCACAAAGGACTCTTTGAACCCACCATCATGTTCTTCGGGCTTACCAATTCGCCCGCCACCTTTCAACGTTTCATGAACGACTCCTTCCGCAATATGATTGCAGAAGGATGGCTGGTCATCTACATGGATGACTTCCTCGTCTTCTCCCCCGACACCGCCCTCCATGAGGAACACACCAAACGCGTCCTGCAATGAATGACTGAACTTGACCTTCATTTGAAACTCGAGAAATGCAAGTTCGCCACTGACGAGGTAGAATACCTCGGAATGATCGTTAAACCCGGACAGTTAGCCATGGACCCGGTCAAACTCAATGGAATTGCAAGTTGGCCTACTCCGACCAAGGTGAAAGACGTTCCCTCTTTCCTTGGATTCGCCAACTTCTACCGACGCTTCATCCCCGACTACTCCAACGTCGCCCGCCCCCTCCTTGACCTCACCAAGAAGAACCTCCCCTGGAATTGGTCCCCTTCTTGCCAGTCTTCCTTCGACTCTCTTAAGCGCCTCTTCCTCGCTAAGCCAGTCCTCTGCCTCCCCAACTTCTCCGCCCCTTTCGCCGTTGCCACCGATGCATCTAAACACGCATCCGGCGCTATCCTCCTCCAGACCGACTCCAACGGTGACTGGCACCCCTGCTCTTACCTTTCACAATCGTTCTCCCCCGCCGAGTGCAACTATGACATCTATGACCGCGAACTCCTTGCAGTCATCCGCGCCCTGAAATCCTGGCGCCACTATCTTCATGGCTCCCCCTTCCCGTGCAGGTCTTCACCGACCACAAAAACCTGACCTACTTCCGTCAACCCCAGTCGCTTAACCGCCGCCAAGCGCGCTGGCTCATCGACCTTGCCGACTTTGACCTCAAAATGGTCCATGTCCCCGGCAAACTTCTCGCCGGCCCCGACGCCCTTTCCCGCCGCCCCGACCTTCTTCCCGCAGATGACTCCGACAACGCCAATGTCACCCTCCTGCTGCCTTCCCTTTTTGTCAACATCATTGATACCGCCCTCTCCCAGCGCATCAAATCTGCATCTGCGGGTGACCCCCTCGTCCTTCAGGCTCTCCAATCCATGCATGAGGACATCCCTCTCCCCTTCCGTTCCCGCCTCACCGACTGGCAAGTCAAAGCAGGCATCCTCACCTACAAAGGCCGTGTCTACGTCCCCGCCGATGATTCCCTTCGCCGTGCCATTCTCGCCCGCTGCCATGACCACGAGTCCGCCGGCCACCCCGGTTTCCTGAAAACTCGCCAGCTTGTCGCCGCCGAATTTTGGTGGCCGGGCCTCACCTCCTTTGTCCGCCGTTACGTAGAGGGCTGCGCCCTTTGCCAGCAAAATAAGGTTAACACACACCCCACCGTGCCCCCCTTGTCACCCATCAAATCCATCGCCTCTCGCCCCTTCCAGCAGATCTCCTGTGATCTCATCACCGATCTCCCTGCCTCCTCGGGCTTTGACTCTCTCCTGGTTGTGGTCGACCATGGGCTTACTAAGGGGGTGATTCTTTGCCCTACCAAGAAATCCGTTACCGCCGAGGGAATCGCCTCCCTCTTTTTCCACAAAGTCTTCCTGCGCTTTGGACTTTTTGACAAAGTCATCTTGGATCGAGGCCCCCAATTCGCATCCTCCTTCGCCCGTGAACTCGGGAAACTCCTACACTACGACCTCTCCCTCTCCACCGCCTATCACCCTCAGTCCGATGGCAAAACCGAACGAGTCAACCAAGAAGTCGAGACCTACCTTCGTATCTTCTGCGGCAATAATCCCACATCCTGGTCCGAATCGATCTCCCATGCAGAATTCGCTCATAATCACCGCCCCCATTCCGTCACCAGCCAATCTCCATTCTATCTCATGATGGGATACGAACCCCGTGCCCTCCCCTCGGTCATCTCCGATACTTCTATCCCCGCAGTAGAATCCCGCCTGAAGACCCTCTCCGCCGCCCACAACGAAGCCCTCGCTGCTCACGAACTCGCACGACAAGTCATGAGCTCTCGCTCTCGAAGAGGTTTCAAACCTTTCGCCAAAGGAGACAAGGTCTGGCTGGAAGCCCAGAACTTGAAACATCTCATTATCAACCCGAAGTTCACTCCTAAGTGAGAAGGACTGTTTACTATCACCAAGGTCTTATCGCCTATCGTTTATCAACTCCGACTACCGAAGACTTGGAAGATTCATCCAGTCTTCCACGCTTCTCTTCTATCTCCTTATCGTGAAAACGAGGTCCACGGCAAAAACTTCCCTGCGCCACCTCCTGACCTTATCAAGGGAGAAGAAGAATACGAAATTGAAAAGATTATCCGCCACCGCGGATCTCTGTCCTCCCGCTCCTTCCTGATCCGATGGAAGGGATACTCCGCCGAAGAAGACTCCTGGGTCCCTGAGCGGGACTTGAAACATGCTAAGTCCGCCCTCGCCTCGTATAAAAAGCTTCATCCTTCCGCCTTCCACCCCTAGTCTCCCTCTCATCGAAACCATCACCACCATGTCTTACAATGCAACCACCACTTCTACAACTTCGTCTCTGTCTTCTTCTATCGTTGATGATACTTCTCGCCCTTCGTCTACTCGACCCGAGGCAGGCTGGGGCTCTCCCTCCCCCGCGCCTGATAGCTTCCCTCCTGTCTCTTTGGCTACAGCACTTACTCCTATTCATTCCGTAACCATTCCCCTCTACGCCCACACCCTCCGCGACGACTTCCCCGACGCCCGTGACATCAAAAAACTTTCGGACTACCTCCGTTCCACTGCATTCGCCCTATCCATCGACTCTTTCCTTGACATCGGTTCCCCCCTTTACGCCCTCCGACGTGCTTATCTCAAGAACTCTCACCTTCGCCTCATGTCCACCAATATCTCCCCATCCCCTCAACAGACAGTCCTTTCCCACCTCGTTCGGGAAGTATACCTTGAGATTGAAGGGTCCCTGGTAATGGCCATGTACCAACTCAGCATGCTGGAGTTCCTAGAGGACATTGACAGGTATATGTTAGAACTCTCTCGTCGGAACTCCCCCGACTCCTCTGCCTCCTTTGTCACCGCCCTGTCCACCCGCACCACATCGTCCTCCAACGTCTCGGCCTCGGCCTCCCCCCTACTGTCCAATGAAGAACGCGTTCTTCAACGAGTCGAATCCTGGTGGACTGGAGGTCACACGCAGGTCCCGCTCCCGTCCACTCACCCCCGCTACCACCAGGCATGCCACTCGTGTCATCGCCTGGGCCACTACCAGAACCAATGCCCCATTTATCAATGTCCCTCCTGCACTCGTTGGGCGCCGGGCCATAACCCCAACCGTTGTCCTCTCCGCCGCCGCCTGATCCCGCACTCCCCTTCTGACTCCTCCCCCGCCACCTCCCGATGATCGTCTGGGTCCTCGCGTCGCTCTCCTGTCCCCACTCCTCCTCCCCGCCGTTCCCATTTGCCATACCCTCGGCCGTATCGCCCACGTAACAGGAACCGCTCCCCCATCTCAGACCAAGATGACATCGACCTTTATGAAGACATCTCTGGAGACGGAGTCATCGACAGCGTCGGCTGGAGCAACATTACGGGATCCCCTTGCGGGTCTGACTCGGGGTACTTTTAAGCCTTCGTCGTAGTCTCAGGGTTAGTACGGGGGTAATGTTACGACTTCTCTTTTCTTTTCTTTTTCACATCGTTCGCCCATGGCTCACTAGTTCCATTGACGTCATTCTCACCGTTCTGCTAGAACGCCCTATGCCTAAACGCAGCTTCCTTTGCTACACGCCACGCATGGCTTCTTTCTTCTTATCTCGTGGACGCTATCTCGCTTCCTGTGTAACTACTTGCACAGCCCTTCCCTTTTTCTATCGCACTGCCCACCTTCCGTTTATATCCGTCTTAGCCTTTCTGCTAGGAACACTGCTTGGTCCGTGTGCTGGGTACACATTTATATAAAGCGATGATACTTCCTGTACTTCTCTCTCTAACTTTAATCTACTTGATTCTCCCTGGTACTTGGATCTCTCTGAGTCTCCGCACTACTCTTGAGTGTGCGCTCCCTTGTAAAACCCTTGTCCTTGAACTCCCTAAGCAACCGTTGTTGCCAGGAGTTGCTGCGGAAGCCCCCAGCACCCTTCGCTCTTGAAGATGCCCTTCAAGACCTTGTGAACCCTTGCCCTTTCAAGTCTACGTTTGCCTCTACCCGAGTCAAGCGTAACAGTTACAAGACACAATATGATAAAGATATGTCAAATATTGTCGACGTGACTGCCGCATTGCCCAACCAGATCTGCATCATCAAGGTGCCACCAGAAGTCAACAAATAGCTACATGGTAGTACATGTGACTCGGACCAACAACATCATGAAGCCGCATATCATAATCCATACCATTTCTCTTGGTGTAGCATGCCAGAAGCAGCACACTACCAGACAACAAGATGTTTATGTGTGATACGAGCGGTCGACCCAGACAGGCAGGTATGTGTTACATTTATCGTCGGTTTTCCTGATCGGCACAAGATGCTACTAGATGCGAACCAATCGCTGCATATCACATGCGACCAACAAGATCGGAGGACCACACCTTGCCTTCTGCAACAAGTACATTGGACATGGTGGGTGCTGACTTCCAGGAGTATGTGTTCGACGACATCGAGGGGCCGCATACTGCAACCTACAGCATACTTCCTGGTATATTCCAGAGGCACCATAGTACCACCGGATGACAAGACATTTATGTGCAATACGAGCGGTCGACCTAGACAGGAAGGTATGTGTTACATTCATTGTTGGTTTTCCTGATCGGTGCAAGATGCTACCAGATGCGAACCAATCGCTACATGTCATACATGACCAACAAGATCAGAGGACCATGCCTTGCCTTCTGTGACAAGTATGTCGGGTTTGTATCACATGGTGGGTGCTGACTTCCAGGAGCGTGTGTTCGACAACATCGAGGAGCCACATACTGTAGCCTATGGCGTACTTCCTGGTATATACCAGACACACCATAGTACCATCAGACGACATGATGTTTATGTGCGATATGAGTGGTCGACCCAGACTGCAAGGTATGTGTTACATTTATCATCTGTCTTTGATGGTCTTCCTGATCGGTGCCAAGATGCCACCAGATGAACACCAATTGCTACATGTCACACACAACCAACATGATCGGAGGATCGATCATAGCTACTTATGTATGTATGTCAGAACAGAGATAGCATGCAATGACTTAGATTAACTCAGAGAATTGTACTTATACAAATATATGAATATAGACGTATGTAGCTTCACTCAGAATCGCCAGCAGCAGCAGCAGCATTCCTCTCGTTATCTTCTCTGTGTTTCTCGCGAATCCTTGCGAGTGTGCTATTCTTGGACGGAAGGTGCTCAACCTCAGTATAAAGTGGAAATACCTGACTGCTGACATTGTTTAGGGCTGAAACCTACAACCTCAAATGAATTCTTACCGATTCCACCATGTCACGAGGTGATCCACCTCGTCTTTCTTATTAGGATCATCAAGCAACTCGAGAATACTATTATAGAAACGCTCAGAGTCTGTTATGAGATCTGTGCACGAGAAAACCTGGGCTGAAGTTAGTGCGAAGCGAGCCTGTGGATGGAATGAGAAGAAGTCAATGTGAAATGTCGGAAGCCACAACTAACCTGGGTGGCAACGTACGCAACTGACACCTTCGTGACACAACGCATGCCATGAATACGTGCATTGCCAGATTGGGTAGCTTTTGGCTCCTGGTCGACAGAACTAGGTGATGTAAAAATGTGCTTGAATGCCTGCCAGAATGTGTGTCCTCAGCCCGAAAGGAATAACTTGAATGATAAGAACATACAGAAACAAGGAGGCCACTACAAAGTAGACCATTCCAAGGGTCCTCAGGGTCATATGTGTAGTTTGTGTATAGCATGATCGGCCACTGATCTCCGGCCACTTGCATTTGACCATTTACGAGCTTTGCACGAGTCCTACAAGCATATCTGCATGTTAGAGAGAAGCACTAAGACACCGAAACGAAACTGTTACTCAGTATTAGCCCAATCAAGACCAGCAGGATAAAGCAAAGCTCCAGTGTGATCATGGTTGAAGCCACGACCAGCCTTGGCATTGCGAGGAATGTGTGGGTTGAGTGACTGACCCTTGGGAGTGATCCAGTCTATGATGGTGGCCTTCATCCCCTTGGTATCATCCGCCCTAGCACCATTAGCGCCTTTCTGAATCTGTCGAAGATATCCACAGCCGATTAGAGAGCCAGGTAATTTTCAAGGAATCAGCATACTAGATCGGCAATCGCCATTACCTCTTCCTCTGACGAGTCCATAAGCCAACGCTCAATCCTGGGAACCGTTTGAAACAACTCTCGAAATACTGTGTATTCCCTCCATTCCCTAGATCTCATAAGAAAATTCAGTGTCTAATTTTGCGGAAGCGGAGTAGAGGGACATATGCAACTGTCAGTGTTTCTTCGTCCTCATCGTGAGCCATAAGGACAAGACCATTGTTGATGAGGGTCTGAATGTTACAAAACACATGTACTGCCCTGCTGAAGTGTCAACCATGATGAACCAGGGGATCTTGGGTTGTCCTAGTGCAGAATCAGTGTCCATCAGGTGTTATTAAAGATCATCAACACACGGTTTCTTCCTGGGTCCAAGCTCCAAGGCAGATGAAGATGTCCACTTCCGTGTGGATGGAGCTTCCGAGTCAGATGTGAGACCTTCACCGTGGTCAGCATTGGGTGACATCAGCGGAGCGTACAAGATATGTTCTGGCAAGGATTCTGAGACTTCACTTCGTTGAGATCACCATCTTTTATATCAGGGAAAATTTCCAGGGACAAGGGAGGCTCTTAGGCTCAGCTACGGGGTGAGCAACTGCAAGACCACTGTTGTAAGTCCGAGTCGGGCCCAGGGGAGCTGAGCTAAGTAGGTCACGTAAGGTAATAATTCGGAGCAGATCGGACTCTTCTTGACTAGTAGTAGTAGTCACCTCAGAGTCACCAGGACTGTCTGGATAGAAAACCCCAGCCTGAGTGTGATGTGGATTCTGGCAAATTTCTCTCACCATTCTCATTGTCGAATACTCACGACTACTGTCATTACTATAATTCCTAGTAACTACTAGTAGACCTTGTTAAATAATAACAATCAATGCCGGTCCCAGACCCCCGGATCTGTATGCACACATCCGCATGACCATGCACCTCCACGCGACCATGCACCTCCGTGTGACCATGCACCTCCGCACGACCATGCACCTCCGCATGACGACGCACCTCTGCATGACCATGCCAAATTGTAAGACCGTGATGTTCAGGGCCATGGGTTCCACAGCTCAGCCTAGACGGGGAGTCTCATGCCATGATTGCAAGGTCACAAGTTTTCGGACAAGCCTGATGTGCAAAGTGATGATGCTCCAGCTTGATCATAGGTCATTCCCAGGTATCTGAGGACCGAGTGGAATCTCTGCGCAACCGTGTTCCTAGATCTGCAAGACTCATCAAGTAACGCTGCAGTGAACTTCAGGGGTAAACGTGGCTTAGACAATGCGCATGATTTTTTGGAGGTTGAAGGCCACTGTTGTAATGAGGGAGCTTGGGGCGTGAAACAACAATGACTCGGAGCAACATGACCAGGTCTCTGGTAACACACCACTTGGTGATAAGTACCATAGCGGTGTCTGTCATAATGCAAAGTAAAGCCCAAGGTTGCATTACCACTTCGGTGCCATACCATGGTGTTCTTGGGCAGGAAGAGCAACATCATCATGACGTTAACTCTCTTGGGGCTTCGGGTGTGTGGCAATAGTACTTGGCAAATAGTATAATCATGAAGTTGGACAGAATACGCGGAATGACTTGCCAGAACCTTGCCTCCAATCAAGGTGGAAACATGCCAATCCCCAGGTGTTCTGCAAGTCCATGCCAATGTGCGTCGCTGTTGTTAACACTGCTAATCCTTGAATATCTGAGAAGTGTACTATTTCCAGTGTTCCAGACCCCTCTGGTGTCCATATTGGTAGGTAGGTGTACCCTGGAGCATGATGTCCGAGTTGGACGGACCTTGGATGAAGCAAACAACTCGAGTGAGTACTCGATCTTGAGGAGAGAGTTGCAGGGGAACTGAAATATTTGCAGAATAAGCCAATCCCTGCGCTAGAAAGCGCGCTCAGCTGACATCTGAGGTAGATGGCGATGGTGGCAAGGGAGCTCCGAGTGATGCCCCACCTGACTGTGTAGGGACAGAACTGGGAGGAACACCTGGTAGCAATAACTCAGACTGTAGAAAATGGTGTCTACGCTTGTCCAAGAACTGCAGGACATTAAAGCGCAGCTCACAAGATTCTCTGCCAATACATCAGAACAACTAGAGGTACTCGGACGCAATGTGGGGTGCTCCAGGCACAGGGCATGTTGCTCGGGCCAGCATCAACTTGCAGGTCCAGATGAGGGGTCGAAGTCAGAGTGGCAACTTAGCTGCGATCTATCAGACGAAGAATCTCAAGTTACTCTTCCTTGGGGGTACTAGTAGGATAGATAGAAATCCACAGTCTATGATCGAGTATATGGCAGTAAATAACTTTCTTGTTGCAATTGGACCGTCATAGTCCGGCCAATTCATCCATCCATTGATGGCCTCACGGCAGGAGCTCCCCGGAGAGCAGGGCCCAGTCCACCGGGCGGACATGTAAGTGGCCAGTGAGGATGGCGATGCGGTTGCGTGAAGTGCTAGTAAGGATTTGAATGTCATCATCTCGATCATGACATTGTAAGCCTGGTAATGCCTCTGGTTGCGGAACCTGTGTGGGGAAGGCAGGCGTGATAGAATAATGGGTCTGGCTCATGATCCTTTTGGGACCGGCAGTGGCACGGAGTGAACAGGTGGATGAACGGCTTGATCTACAGGATACCACTGGCAGGCACTTGAGACCACTCCTGTGGGTAATTCGATGAGTTCACCCCCGCTGCTAAAGGACAACCCCCCTTCTCCCCCTTCTCCACCCTTTCCTTCCTGACACCTCCTTCTGGACCCGTGCCTACAATGGCGAACGAGAACTGGACAGCGAGCAAGTTGGTGCGGTCGTGCAAGGGCGTGCGTGTGCGACGCCAACATAGGTCCCAGTCATGGGTATCCCCTTAGACTCTCCTCGGTCTTTTCAGAGTGCAAGGGAGGGGGTTGGGTTGGCGATGGCGATGGCGAAGATGATGGCGAGGATGACGGTGAGGATGATGTTGATGGCACCATGGATGCCAGTGGGAGCACCGAGCTCAATGGCAGTCTTTGTATTCATGACAATGTGACTACACGTTTCAGATTCCATGCACTGATCGACTGGGTCAAGAAAGGCATGCATTAAATTAAATTGATTACTCACCACTGCCAGTGCACGAGTTCAAGTGTGGTAGCAAGTCGTGACATCTCTGTGGGCTCATGTCCCATAGCAAATTTGGTCTCGGCGTTACTTGTAGCCTTTATATGGGCGAATTCAAAAGAGTCTATTTCGCCAATGTCATCAAAACCACCGGCAATCATGACCTTTGCCTTTCCGGAAGAATGGTATCACATGCAATTGAGAGAGACTGAAGAGCGGCTGTGCTACAAGAAAATAAGGGAGAAGCGAGAGAGAGACAGTATTGATATTGCTCACCAGGCGCCGAGAGGGATCTTTGCAGGTTCACTTGAAGACATTAGAAGCAAGTTAATCCAACTGGTTACAGTGTTGATAAAGCTAAACCTCAGTGTGAGTGCCTGAACCCGATTTAAATAATGGCACACTTACGTTTCCTGAAGGATGTCATTCTGTACTTTCTTCTCCTGCTGGTGGTCTTTGAATATACTCTTGGCGAGCGATTCAGTACCTCCCCCCATACCACTCCCTACACAGGTTCCTGCCTCAGGAGGATGAGAGTGGTTCAAGTTGTATAGTTTGTAAGGGTCAATGATACCAGACATGCTCAAGGCCTCTGCGGTGCACACCAAGGCCAAGAGTGGCCCAACCCGTCTGAGTGATAATATCTGTTGGGATTCTATATCCCCCAGCATCCCAACAGTTGGGATCTGTCCACCAACCAAGCGGCTGAAGCGGAATGCCTTGAGGATGAAGGTGCGGGCGCCTTTCTTGAACTTCACAAACTACTACCGGTCGCATACCTGAGCTTTCTGCTTCTGATTGGGTGGCTTCGATGGGCTCCAAGTCATTTATGAGTTCGATCTCTTGATTGAAATCTTTCTTCTTGGGATTGTAACCGCGGAAAGGTTCAGGCTCTGTGAACCATTAATTTTCTTCATTTGAGAACGTGATTTAGGCGAACTCACCTATCAAACACACATCAGCATGCTTCAATATCCTCTTCTCCGAGTCGTCATGGCCGCGCACATCCTTGTCGTCGACGGGCCCCCCAGTCACTTCGCATCAACCCAGCCAACGTGAAGGAATCATTCTTCAGATGGTCATGGAAGTGCTTGATGAAGCCCATAATCCAAGCCATCTCAATGCAACCTTCGATAATGAACTCCCCCTTGCTTCCATTTTCCATCTCGTGCACGAGCTTCCCCAGGGACCAACCTCAGCGAATCCGGTGATAATGACAACTTTCTCCAGATCAATAATATCTCAAAGCTTGCTAAGTTCCTGAAGCGCGGGAAATTTGAACCTGAAATTGGCACGGGGTGCAACGTCAATGGCCTGCAACACCCGTTCGCCTTCAATGCCGATGACAGTCTTGAAGTCGAGACCATTATCCCTGGCAATTGCACACCAAAGTTCACTCTTCTAGTTCAGGCTCAGGCCAGACGAGTCATGATCTCGGCAAGGTCTGGCAGGCGATCCATTCCACCATTCAGGTAAGCCTAAATTGGCTCAGCCTGTGTGATGCTGAAGAGGAGGGGATGCATAAGATCAAGGATGTTAAATGCCAGCTCCTTTGCTGAGAAGGTGTTACACTTGGCTCAGGTAGAGGCAAGCGTAGACTTGAAAGTACTAGGGTTCAAGGGTTCTTGAAGGGCGTCTTCAAGGGCGAAGGATGCTGGGGGCTTCCGCAGCAACTCCTGGCAACGACGGTTGCTTAGGGAGTTCAAAGGCAAGGGTTTACAAGGAGCGCACACTCAAGAGTAGTGCGGAGACTCAGAGAGGTCCAAGGACAAGGGAAGATCAAGTAGATTAAAGTTAGAGAGAAGTACAGGAAGTATCGTCGCTTTATATAAATGTGTACCCAGTGCACGGACCAAGCAGTGTTCCTAGCGGAAAAGCTAAGACGGATATAAACGGGAAGGTGGGCAGTGCAATAGAAAAGGGGAGGGCTGTGTAATTAGTTACACAGGAAGTGAGATAGTGTCTGCAAGATAAGAAGAAAGAAGCCATGCGCGGTGTGTAATAAGGGAAGCCGCGTTTAGGCGTAAGGCGTTCTAGGAGAACGGTAAGAAGAGGGTCAATAGAACTAGTGAGCCATGGGCGAACGATGTGATAAGGAAAAAGAAAAGAGCAGTCGTAACAGAAGGTGCGAACACCATGACCATTTTCAAGCTCATGGGCAACAGTATTCATGACATCCATCAGCCCAGTGCGTCGCGTTCATCTATGATAGCGATTTGAGCATACAACGTGACATGACTTCAACTAGTATGAACTTCTCACCCACGAGAGCCTCCACACCTTGTTTTGAACCTTGATTGAAAGAAACAACCGTCAACGCAGATCCCCGTGCTCCATAGCTTTGGTAAATGGATAGGTAGCATTCAACAGTTGAGCAGCTGTAACAAGAAGTGGTGACGACAACACGAGCACCACCGGAAAGAAGACCTTTGAGGATTTCAACACCAATCAAGCCTTTCCCAACAACTGTGAGAATGCGCTCTCATTGTTGAATGTGATGGGCCTGAGGTTGCTATCTTGTGCATGTGTGGATGGTCTGGCCGGCCGCCATCGGATGCTAAGGGCTGGGATGCAGGTTGGATAATGGATGTTGGCCGAGAAGACATCGAGCATTCATGATTCAAAGCATCTCACAATGAAACTGGACGATCCGAACGTCATCGAAGTGACTGAACAAAGTGAAGAGGCACACCCATGCAGGGTATGGGTCTACACTGACCCGACCCACCCACGGTACTATCAGGTCTTCAGGTTCACCCCCACTGCTAAAGGACAATCCCCCTCTCTCCCCTTTCTCTACCCCATCCCTTTCTGACACCTCCTTCTGGACACACGCCTCATTATCCGCCACAATGGTGAACGCGAACTGGACAGCGAGCGAGTTGATGTGGTCCTGCGAGAGCATGGGTGCATGTGCACGGTGCACGACGTCGACGTAGGTTGGTCCCAGTCCTGGACAGTCCCTTAGACTCTCCTTGGTCTTTTCAGAGAGCGAGGGATGGCATTGGTATTGGCGGTGGCGGTGGCAATGGCAATGGCAATGGCAGGGGTGAAGGCGAGGACAAGGGGGAGGGGAGGGGAGGGATCTGTGATGGCAACTCCGACAGATCAATGAGGTGTCCCAAGTGAGGATCTTCACCAAGTCCGCATCGATATTGATGCGATGGTTCTCACGCTTTCTCGACCCATCGTGTGCTTGCTCTCCGTACCACACACAGATGCAGAGGGAGGGGACGAAGGGGTGTAAAACCCCTTGAACAGCTCCTCAGCCTGGAATCAACTCGCAAGCTTAAACTCGATGTGCAGGTCCATCCGACCGGGTCAACACAGCACCAGGTCGAGCGAGCTGTGCTTGTTCGTCATTGTGAACAGCACCCGGCCATCCTGCACACCGATTCCATTCAGCACGTTTAGGAGACCGCTCAGGGACACATGGGCACTAGTGGGTGCCGAGGGATGGGTGTGCTGTATGTCGTGATGTCGCTCGAGGTCGTTAGATGGGTGGATGATGTGCGTGGGGATTTGCGGCTGAGATCATGGTAGAAAGTGGCGTTGATGTCTTCCATGAGTGCGATGGATTTCTTGAGGAGAGCAGGGATGAGCTTGGGGGTGAAGTCTCGCTCAGGCGCTTTTGCATGGACCGCTGCATCGATGCCAACCGGCAGTGCCAGTCGCCGGACTGTATCTGAGCTGCAGCTGAGGCAAAAACGGCGATCCATCACCGCTACTGGCGCTGTCCGAGATGGTGTCCCCCAACACGGGTGCTTTATTCAGGACAACTCGGAGTGGTTGAAAGACTTGGGTGAGTGGGAACCGAGGGGGTCAATCGTCTACAGAGGGAGATGCGTGCGGATGTCTGGCGGTGGTGTCCGCCATTTCGTTGTGGGGAAGACAGATGGAACGGTGCATGTTGAGGGTTATGGTTCATGTTCCTCTGGGAATGGTGGGCGCAATAGGGGAAGAGAACAAGTGGATGGACAGCTTGATCTGCAGGACATCCGCCGCTCGAGACCATTTCCATGAGAGGGTTCAATAAGGATGTGATCCGAGCAGTCTTCAATTTCTAAAGCTTGTTCCATTTCCATTTCGTCTTCAAAGATCTACAATGCCTGAGCATTGGTTCATTTGAAAAGAAACAGAATGTACAACATCAATGCTGGCACCTAACTCTGCTAGGCCATCGAACAAAGCTACAGGGGGTGGTTGGTCATTATCTGAGCCAGTAAGAACAGCAACCAATTCACTTACATGTAGTGTTCAACCAGGATGTCCGAGTCCGTGCCAGTGCCAGTGACTGTCGCTGTTCGGATTGAAATGGCCATTTTGGTACACTTATTCCCACACCTAAGCCACTGAAGCATCTAAGTCCGCTCGGAGTGGTTGCCTCTACCACACCATCATTGCTATCCACCACCACAACTATCATGCAGTGACCTCCTTGACAGTCCCAATTACCTACGTGAGACACTATAAACCTGTCGTTGCAGTGGGGTGCGTCTTTTGAACTCTACAGGACCACAACTGTGACAGATCGGTATCTCAACCGTGACTGACGGTTCCAAGTCCAGGCTTTGGTTTCAATGGACGTCGTCACACACCTGACCTCGTATGTGCAATCACCGTGTTTTCCGTTCCCGTACCCCAGACATTGACAAACCTCAACTTCAGGTGCGGACCGCAATCCAGCATTTGTACAGGTATGGACCAACTTAGAATGTTTTGCCAGTAATGCCATCTATCTGTGGGCAGTTGTGCGGTATGGAAATGAAGAAGAGGCCAATCACTGGGGCAAAGAGTGCCACCAATCTTCCCGCCACACCCACCACCCACTTGAAATCCATCATGGTAGGCAGTGCACCGCTGTGTACCCTGCACCCGTGGCCCGGGGCAGGGGTAAGAGTGATCGTGTGGGTTAGAGCGCGCAAGCGGTGAGGGCAGGCATGTGCCTGTGTCCACGGAGGATTCAGGATACTGGTTGACATCAAGAATGTGACAAGGATACAATAGTACAGATTGACAGAGGACAAGGTCAAATCGTTCAGTCGTAATCGAGTGGAGAATGTAGCACTAACTCTCCACATACAACATCTGTTATCGCATTACTAAGTACTGTAAGGGGTGTTCCAAGTCAAATGGCCTGGAGAGGGCTCAGGCCATGTCGGAGCATGAACGCAATTCCTTCAGCACATTCTGACAGGACTTGCAAATCCCGTCCACTTCGCCGCCAGAAGTCAAGTAGCCAGGGTTCTAAGAATTTAATGAAGGCCTTGACTTCTTCAATTCTGGTGTTGGAAACCCAACTGACCATGACTGCTCGCATTTTGAGAAAGTCACAGCATCCGGTTACAATGAGCTGAGGTGGACAGGGGAGTCAGTATGGTCCACATGAAACTCATGACAGAAAGCTAGTACCCAGCTAATGGCAAAGGCAAAAAGGTGCGCTGTTGGACACTCCATCATCTTCCAGGATGAATTCATGTCTGTAGTGGCCTCGATGAAGCCAAACCAGCAGGGGGATTTGTGGTCGAACATCCCTTCCTGCAACGTATGGATGAAGTCGGTATTGCAAAACCAACGGCCCTATATAGCATTCTGAGTCATTGCAATATATTTTCCGCCCACAGTGACAGAACTGGCACTCACTGGATGAAACCCATTTTCATCTTCAATGATTTCATGGAAAATCCCAAAGCCCCACTCTTCCTTTTTCGTAAATGCCCATTTAAGTTTGGCTTGTGTTCTGGCATCGAGCAAAGACCCAGGCTGACTCGAAAAAATGCCGCTGCACTGAGTAGAGGGTTGCAGGAGGTGGCGGGAGCATTTCCACATGTGCTCATAGATTCAATCAGGGATACGCTGTAGCTATAAATTTTGGACATCTTTTATGTAGACAAAAACGAGTGAAACAGTTGACATACTTTGTATCGGAAACCTCGCATGAAATCTACATTCTTGGGGTCAGCAAGCACCTCTCTGTCGACTACTCAGTGACCCCCTGGGGTAACAGGGATGGTCACTGTCATGATGCCTCCGAGTCATGAGATGTTAAACTCAAACGACATATTAGTTGAACAGAAAGGTGCTTACAAATTTCGGACTGCAGATGTGGTGATTTTAGCATTTACCGGAAACCAGCATTGTTGATAATTCGATCCATAAGTATCTGTAGGCCCATCTTTGCTGATCACATTGTTACAGGTGTGTATCCACATGTCGCTTGATGCGTTCATAAATATATATGCAAGGCGATGTGCACTCCCCAGCAAAAGTGAGTCAAGGAACCGATCTACAGTAAAATTAGTCAGTTCGGACTGCATCACGAGCTCTCAACCTACTGCCTGCACTACTTGGATGGTTTGCCGCATAGTTGTAGGCAGGCAGCACGAGAAGGAGATGGCCGGTTGGTGTTTGTGTCGTTGGGACATTGTCCATCATAAGATACACCGGGGGATATTCTGACATGCCTTCAGGTTGCTGTTGTTGCAGGAGTTGGAAGTGCTGATCAGGTTGATCAGCAGGGCCAGCATGGGGGGGGGTATCCATGAGACTCGCTGGGAGGCAGGGGGTAAGTCACCATAGTCTGCCAGTGGCTCGGATTTATCATGATGGGCTGGTTAGGGTCTGCCAGTGCCATTGGCTCACTGGCATTCCTGGGCCATAGAGGGTGCTGGAAGTGTAGAAAACTATAGTGTAGTCACTAAAGAAAAACTACAGTACTTCGAGGCCGAAATAAGGCCTGCTTATGTAAGCTAATAATATTCTAACCCATACGAAATGGATTAACAACACTCCCCCTCAAAGAGTATGGGGAAGATCAAAGGAATATAGGTAAACTAAATAGAATGAATACCTTTCTAATTCCAATGAAAAGAATTAATATCGAAT
>JBBPQL010000140.1:0-50543 GCA_038092515.1 Boletus subparvulus | reverse complement strand
GTTCTCTATTGCCATTCCGCATATGTTGTGCCCAATCTGCGTCCCGTTGAAACCTACTGTGTCCCAGACCAGGAACTGGTGCAATCCCGTGTTGATCTTGTAACTGCGATAATCCAGCGTGCAGCTGTCTATGCCAGAGGAGACCTCTGCTGCGGAATGTCCGACGACGAGATTGATGACTGAGCTCTTTCCAACGCCCGATTCTCCAAAGAGTATAGCGTGAAAGAGTCGTTTCGGCAACCTGAACTTCTCCACCAATGCCGTAGCGTCGGAAATGCTCAATTGGCAGTGAACATTTAAGCTTTCCGCGGCACTAGCAATGTCTGATGAGAGATCGAGACGTAGCGAGGTTGGGGTGGTAGCATGCTCTTGCAATAGCGCCTTCAGTGCTTGCTTGGATTGATTATAGAGAGGATCGGATTGCGAGGACCCGTTCTGAACCGTGGTGATGCAAACATATGGGGGAAATTGGACTGCTGGAATGTTACATTTCTGGGCGATGACATTACTGTTTCGGTCCCACCATTGGTCATGGGGAGAATCAAAGTGGGTCAAGACGAGGGCAATTCGAGCTCGACCACCAAAGAAAAAGCTGTCCAGCAGCCAATAGAGGTTACGAAGCGAAGCGTTGATTCCGTCTTTCCGAGCACAGAGCAGAACAAGGTCAACACCATCCTGTAAATTTCGCAAGAGAGTGTGCGCCTGTTCGTAAGGGGAAAGCGTATTGATGTCCTTTGCTTCGGCTTGGTTAAAGCCCATTGTATCCCATAATTGAAATTCTTTCTCTCCGAGTGAGATTGGGTACCATCGGGCTCGCCTTGTACAAGCTTCCACACCTGTAGACACGTTCGCCACTGGCTTGTCAGCGAGAAGATTGATGATTGAGCTCTTCCCGCAGCCAGTGACACCGAATAATGCGACCTTGTACACCCGCCTGCGACTCTGACGTTGGTTGAGGGTCACCACTTCGATGTTATACTCACTTTTGTCCGGCCATGGTGATCTTGTGTCAGGAAAGCCTGAGCGTTCCGAGCAAGGAGCTGTCTAAACGAGTTGGTTCGAGGGATCGATAGATGGCAAGTTGCTTACAGAAACAATATAATGGAGACCAGTCGGAAAGCTGGATCAGCTCTTTGTGGACCGGAAGGAAGAGTGTCGACACCAGGGTTTGGGTTGCCAATGAGTCCGAATCCCTTGCCCTGCCTCATGTTCAACACCGACCACCTAATTCGCGCGATTTCCATCTTCGTAGGTACTGCCAAAAAGACGCCGCTCTCACCAGTACCGTTTGTAAGGTCTTAATCCAATCAATGTACCTTCAGCGGTAGGACGCCCGACAATATTTGTGGGTTTAAAGATAGGACGGGTGTCTAGCGCATTAGGAAGGGGGAAGATGTTTGATCAGCTGAGCATCACCTCTTGCTTAGCAGGCACTGGCAAAATGTCCTCCCTGGTTAAAGCCTATCAGGCCGCACATCCCAGGTACTACCTCGTTAGACTCGGAAGTAGCCCCCACTGAGACCTTCAAAGGATTCGTTACAACATCGCGTTCTGTTCGTCACTTTTTATCCGTTGACTCCCACCTCCACGTTTGGAGTGTTGGCCTTGGACCAGTCCTTCGTGCGTTTCCCCCATTTAGATATCCGTTTGCGCAGAACATTCGATGGCCCTCATTGTGTTGACATTTTACTATAGGTGTGGCCCCGCCGCCAGCCCGCCATGCTGCGGCGCCAATGGCCGGCAATAGCCATCTCGTGTGATTCATGTCCATTGTACTGCACCAAGGTTGCTAATTCAGAAGTAAGTCTTCAGCAAGAGGCCGCATCGGGGTCAATCTTTCGAAAACATACCCTAATTTATCGCTTAATTTGCTTTCAGATCTCACCATCAGCGGTACCCCGAGGAACCTCATTCGTATAGAGCACTTACACAACGAACAATTTCACAACTTTTCAGGATATATCAGTTCTCAACAGCGTCTATCTGTCATCTCGGCTCCTCACGTCACGTTGGCAAGGTGGTTCCCACCCTCATGTGCCCAGCTCTTATCCTCGTCACTCTCTAATAGGTATGTGTACACGTGTTCCCCAGTATGCTTCGGTGCCAAGCTTGCTGCGGGATGAACAATGTAATGAGATAACCTGCTGCAGGAGAATTATCGAGTCATTTTAGCCGATGACCATTTCTCAAGATTTCTCAGCGCCGGGGTTTTATATATATCCCTCGGAATCTTCGCTGGCTCATAGGTTTCCCTCGTCCTTCGGTCGAATTGGCACCTTTTTCATGTGGTCTTCTGACGTTGCATTGACCCCCAATCACGGGGACTTTGACTGTCATCACACATCACTTCCATCCCATATATCTCAGGCTACATTCTCTGCGCGATGACTTGGACGCCATGGTCAGTAACGGGACTTCCGATGAGGGTACCGACTTACAGGCTTCAAACTGAAACAAGTCCCTATGGCGATCGGATTTGGCCCCAGCCCTACAACTGGATCGTTCCCAGGGCAGAGAACTTGCACTGTGTGGGTGCCACGTAAGCATGAACATCGATGTTAACAACTCCATGCCTTTATGACTGTTCACTTGCAGCCATCCACATTTACTGCAACATACGGCTCCACGTCTCGACGTACCACACACATTGTGAGGACTAATGATTTCGTACAAGAACCCCCTTCTGACCTTGTGTTATCCCAGTGATCACTTTCAGCTGTCTCAGCTGTCGACATCTACACTTCATGATAAATTAAACCGTCCTCCACAACTTGCGCATCCATCATACTCGCCCTTATCCGCGGGGAGTGAGCCTTCGGGCGACGCTCCCACCGACCGCAGGAATCTGGGCTTTCCCCAACCTTCCGAGTTATACAGCGCGTGGGGTTCATTTCACCCTTCACTTGATATACTTCCAAATGCCACCTATGACGTTTCTCCGCCGACTCTTCATCATTCTACATTAGATCCGACTCTGCATCCCAACTCTCCTTGTCGCCAGTCTCCCTGGTCCGCTGGAGACGTTCGGGTCGGCTGTGTAGATGAAGGTTTTCACGCTCCCAGTAACTATGATGTTCCCGCCTTCCCACCTCACAATTCTCGCCCCTCTCCGCATCCTCATTTGGATAACACTTCGGAGCCGTATAGCGGAACGTCGGATGCCTCGTCGTACCCTTGTCTATGGATGGAGGGTGGCATTATCTGTAATGTCATGGTGCGGGCCACCAGATCCCATATGAATCGCCACTTGCACGCATATCATGGTTTCGGCGGCTCTGATACTCGACAGACGAGGTGCTGCTGGGCCGGATGTGAAGCAACGATGCAGCAAGGCAGCATTGCAAGGCACATGGTTACGCGCCACTTACAGGCTAAAGTGACCTGTCCTATGTGCTCCAAGAAGCTGTCTCGTCAGGACGTCATTTCCAAGCACCAACGTGTTTGTCCCGCGGCAAGTACTTGGCGTTGAGTACGGATGTACTGATGTGTTCTTTTGATTTCTCGGTGACCTTGCTATATCATTGATGGTCCTCGGCTGGAACTCTTGGGCCCCAATGTGTATTCAACGAATCCGCTGACTTTACTTGTCTACGACAGCATTTCTTCTACACATATTTCTGCGTTACATGTTGGCGCTGTGAGGAAGGCACGCTATTTTATTTCCCTCTATATCTCTGCTACTTGTGACTACACGGTAGGGCGAGGTTTTTAATTCGTCAACATTTTGGCGTGGATCACGAATACATATACAACTATTTCGGAAAACGTTCGCAAACTCTCAGGGTGACATTATCTGGTGTTCTGCAACGGGTTGTAAGCAAAGCGCAGCCGGGGGCAGCTGTTGTAACAGACCAAGCACCGTGACGGAGGAAGGGTTTTCCACAACACGTTGCGCGCCACACGAACAACGATGCTGGCAGCTAGTACAAGTAACTGAAGTTTCTTCCGACAAGGACGGTTCCAGGTAGGACGCGTGTTTTGGGCGTTTTACTTGTTCAAGCGGGTCACTGGATGTCTATTCTCAGTGCTCACTACAACTACTCCGGCTCGGGCTTCAAGTTTGCCGTACCGAATTGCTAGCGGTACAGGAGCGCTTGTAGTGGCAGTGCCGATATACCTATTGCGCTGCCAGTGGCAGTTCGATTTGGTCCACCGCTCTTCCGATTATTTTTTTCAAAAATTATATCGAGGTCGGCTCCCGGCGTCTTCGTTCCACAGTGCCCCTCTCCCGCGTTGAAATGCCAACCAGGGGTTGCAGGGAACAGTGATCGATCATTCACAGGGCCATTACGATGTGGTTGATTCTTATCTCCACCATTCCTTCCACCAATCTGAGAACGCGTGGAATCTTTTTTTTTTTTTTTGCATGCTCCGAGTCCACCAGCCTGATTCTGGGCCTAGAAGTGACCACAGCAGAAACGAACAAGCTGACTCGTCTCGGCATTCAATCGTGTGCGAGAAGCACGCTGCGGGATTGATAGTCTGATTTGGACTAGGGGTTATTTTTCTTTGAAAGGGTATGTTCCTAGCTATGTGTTTCGACCAGGTCCCTCACATTTCAAATTTTAGGGCGCGTTCGTGCAGCATGACTCAGAGCGATGTTCCCTTGGTTTCAAGCAGGTCGGAACAAGGTGCGCATCGCTTGGGACGTCGAACCACTCCCGGTCCCGGTATCGTCCACAGAACTCGAACATGTTGTCACCGCCTAGCAGTGGGCACGTAGACGCATTACTGCGGTCGATACACAATTCAATCCGTTGTTCTTCAGGAATGGATGCTTCTGGGATTCTCACTGTTCGCTATCGTGTATTCTTCACCAAACACGGGGTGGGCCTTGGTTGCCGTTGTCCAGGACTTGGCTCTTCGGCGGTGCAGGCTCTGTCTTAAAATATCGAGTGGCAGCAAATCTCATAAAATGTTGCTGTATCACAACCCACTTCGGTATGATCCGTTTCGAAGTGCAGGCGTCGTCCACCTCCGGAGCCGTCACAAATTCTGGAACAACGGGGCCGGATGGCACCATTTTCGAGGGCACTTTAAAAGTCGCGAGGGTCTCGTCAGTAACTCTCCTTCACGAACCCACAAGACCGGAAATGTCTTTTTTCACAAACAAGTAAGATCCACGTCTCATTCAGTGAACCGATGTTAAACTACTTGCGAACAGTGGTACTTTTGGGACGCCATTCGGGCGGGGGGATCAACCTCATCGCAGCTATGTGCCTGCTGGTGTTGCCTCCAACACGAGTTCGTGGCCAAGCATTGCTTTTCCTGACCCCCTCGTCTCTATGTACGGAAGGGATGTCGTCGACGAAGCTCGCCCTGGACCATCGTTTGGCGCACCAGGCGGCAATGGACTGGGGACGAACTTTCTTATGGGAATGGAGGTAGCAGCTCCCGCATTAGAGCAAGCATTTCCAGTTGTGCAGAGAGCGTTACCCGCATTCCAGCCTTGTCCACCTCTTCTGAACTGGACACAAGCTTCTAGCCTGCCTTGGCAGCCCACTTCTTCCTGGGACCATCCTGTGCATACCGCTAGGCAACGGAGCAGTCATAGCAGTTCCATCAGTTCTCTTGGAATGAGACCCGACATTCCCTCCTTTCAGCTCGCCGCTTCTTCTGTGATCACTGGACATTCGGAACGCAGGGTTATGCAGACTGGCTGTCTTCCATTGTTTGCTACTCCACATTCTGTACGGCCATCGACACATAGTGATCCTGTACCGGTTGCCCGTACGTTCCTCTTTACCGTCGTCAGCGCCTTTTTCTTTTTTTTCTCATTTATTTCACAGCACCCACACCTCGACCACGCGGCGAACGGTGGGATCTCTCGTCGAACACGGCCACGTTCCGATGTCTCTGGACAAGCGGTGTAACGCATTGCACGGCGCTTATCGCAGGCGATCGAAGGAGCGTCACGAGTCACCTTCGAAACAAGCACGATTTTACGTGCGACGGTCAGGCGATCGCATGTGCGTGGGGAAAGTGCGCTACATGCATGCAGCGCAGGAATATTCCGCGACACATTGTCGCGTGTCATTTTGAGATCAAGGTGCCGTGCCCGCAGTGCGGCGTGGCTTTCAGCAGAGCGGATGCGAACAAAAAGCACAGACTGGCGTGCACGGGCGCCAAAACGCCAGCGGTGGTGGAGGCGGACGAGGAAGACGATGAATGGGCTTTTAGCGGCGTTGGTGCGCTCGGGCTGAGCCCCATAGACGCGCGTTGGTTGGTTTAGCGATCCCCCCCTCTTTTTTTTTTTCTGACAAGACGATTGACACGGGCTTTTTGTTACTTTTATCGGTTTGACTTGATAGAATTTCTGTCATTTGGGTGGGTGATATTTATTCACACATGGAAACGTCCCTTCGTATAGACTCCTATCTGTTTGCCACCCGGAGATGATTGTCAGATTACAGCACTTTGCTTATCGATAGAGGCTCCGGTCAATCATTTCACAGCTCATAAGCGAGCACGGCAGGTCCCTTTGCAGGTTTGCTTTATCGGCCATGGTTCAAGCAGCGGCGCTCAACATTCAAAGATTGAATATTTTCCCTAATATTTTCCCCTAATGCGTTCCCTAATTAGGCAACTAAGTAGGATGCGCGCTAATGTGATTCGTTGATCAGTTTCAATTCGGTTCCGATCAGAACCCGTTTGTGATGCATTCAATTCCACGGCGACTGAGCGACCTCGATCGAGCCTTTCAAGTTGAATTTTAAATAACACCGAGGGCGTGAAACAAGTCCACGGTCTATCATATGATAAGCAAAGCGCCGTAGTGGGATGGCCAGATGGTGTAATAGGTACGCCCACGGGACAAACAGAGACATACATAGATTCTGATATGGAAGTATTGGGTAATGTTTGCTTTTTGTCACGTTGATCGTGAAGTTGCGGCGAAAGGCGAACCATGTAAGCTCCGTACAAGTCGGGCCCATAACAATGCGCATCAAAAGTTCAGATTGCTAAAAGACACTACGTTCTGATACCCTGGATTGTTCGTGGAGTTTGTGAGTTCGATAATAGTTTACATACTGCCAATACATAACAGCGCAAAAAGTGCAGCGCCAGCCAAGAAACAAGGACAACACATACATGACGGATTGCCATACAACCACGGACAAGCGATACACTGGAAAAAACGCGAAAGCAAGAAATAAATTACAAACGGGGGATGTCGCACGCGATCACAGTGATAATAAAAAGAAAGGGAAAAGAGAAGAAAGAGTCCTACTTGCCCTGGAAACTCTGCATGATCGTCCGTAATCCAAAGCGGAGGCTCGGAGGTGGGGATCTAGAGGGGCGACCCTTTACAGGGGAAGGATGCCAGTTGTCAAAGGTGGAGAAGCCCATTCTAGTGAGTTTCTGAAAGCTGCGCGATGGGTCTCGCTCGCGGCCGCGCCGCGCAGATGTGGAATCATAACTTGGGGCTGTCGATACGCGGGACAAGGGAATACCAGATGCAAGATCGGTATCAACGTCAGGCGTGCGTGAACGCGGGGAGGGATGTATCGACTCTCCGGGTGGACTAGACCCGAAGCCAGGTGAATCATCGTAAGAGGGTGTGGTTTGACGTAATTGTTCAGATTGTTGTTCTCGCAATGTTTTTCCGCTCGAGAAAGCTGAGGTCCCGTTAAGTTACTGATAGTGACTCAAGTCGCCGAACTTACCAGCATCACCAGAAAGATATATATCGATATCGGAGGGTTTGGTTGCAGACAGAAGCGACAAACCGTTGGAATGTCCAACGTCCGTGTGTTGCTCAAGAATCAGCGTAGTAGCCTTCTCCTTCAGCCGCCTCTCGATAGCCAGAGACTCTCCGTAGGCAGCAAGCTTTGCACTGAGAGGGGTTCTGCCTGTCTCCGAATCTTTCTTCACATGCTGTTCGAGATATTGCTCCATATTCAGGATGGACTGTTGCGTGCGCTGAACAAGCTCTTCCGCTTGTGCATGTGAAGAGATCGTCGAAATATCGATGTCAAATGGAAAGTGCAGCCTACGAGGGCGTATCTCGCGCGTTTCTTCGGCATCGGCCTCATACCCCCCGAGCGCAAGTCCAATACGTGGGCTTCCGGGGAGATGCGGAGTGCTAGGAGTGGCGATGCTCCATGCAGCGTCACTCGAACTCGACTGGGGGTATGTGGAGGCGGTAGCAGTGGTACCGGCGCTACTAACAGAGTCTCCGCGTAATCTACTCTCAGCCAGGGCATCTTCGGTGGGTGGGGGAACATTGATGCTAAAAGGGAGGTGGGAGTTGGCTGACGAATGATCTTGGATGGGATGCAGCTCAGAGTTGCTCAAGGGAATGCCGTACTCTTCATCAGGATCATCGTCATGGTCGAGCACGATGTTCACGAGGACGGGTGGAACAACACTTGGTACAATCGGGGACTCCTCAATAGTGTCCGGTATCCTGTCATACTCATCTTCATGATGACCACCCGAAGCAATGCCAAGGGAACGCATCCTAATTTCGGGTTGCACACGAGAGCCTGGACTTCGCGCGCGTCCTGGGTAAGGAGTGGATTCCGAGACAGACCTCTCGAAGCGGATGTTGCGAGGGAGTGATCCGGGTTGCGACATTGATCCGTGACCAGAGCGTGAGCGATTATGCATCCGTAGAATGCTGGATTTGATTGGTGTACCAGAAATAGACCCGGAACCATCTGCGCTTCCAGAATCCTCGTCGGGGGTGACGGTGTGACTACGTGAGCGCTCAACGGTCAACGCACTGTGAAGGTCTGCAGGATGGAGCGGATATGCTCGGACATTGGTCAACGAAGCGCTAGCTTCCAGTCTGTGGCGTTTATGTTGGAAATGCGAGGTGTCACGGGGTGAGGAAGACAGTGGGGTTGGGATGTTAGGGGGGGAAAGGGGCGGGGTGTTGGATGGGTGCGCATGAGAGGTTGGAATAGGGACTGGACGTGAAGGAGATGACGACGGAACAGGGGACTCTGAGAGAGAGGCGACGCTGGAGCTCGAACCGTCGACATTTGTTTTCTTGAACAGACTGAGGAGGGACAGCTTGGAGTGAAGCTTACGAGAATCGGCGCCAGTACCGGCTGATCTGGGCCGAGCGGAGCGGCTTGGGAAGGATGGCTTGATGGATGACTCATCTAGAGCCTGCGGCAGGGAAGGGCGGCGCGTGGATAGAAGTACGATCGCTTGGGTGGCGAGAGGGGTTGAGGTGTCACCCAACCGAGAATCTTGAGCAAGGGGTTCGTAGTCGGGGCGACCTGGGGATGCGAGCGGTGGCTTGGCTTCCGGGTCAGACGTGCCACCGGTACTGGAAAGTGTGTGGTCGACAGAGCGCTTGAAGTGTAAGCGCTTTCGCAGCGAGGCCTCGAGGTGGTCTACGGAAGACGAACCACCACGCTGGTGGGCGAGAGCGTTGGACTGAGTGGCGGCAGTGGAAGCTTGTGCAAGGACGTCTGCACACTCGATCCAGCCGTTTTGACGAGCGATGAGCTCTGGGGTGATTCCGTGCTTGTCGGCACGATCAGGGAATGCGCCGCGCGAGAGGAGTGTGCGGACGACGGGGAGATGGCCGTTGGCGGCTGCAAAGTGGAGCGGGGTAGAGCCTGATGTGCCGACTATGGGGCTGGTTGTGTCGCGATTGCGGTCAGAGTAGCGCCGGGGGAGTCTGGGGGCGGGTGAGCGATAAGAAAGCAGGGGGAAGAAAGCGAACCTGGGGGCGTTTACGTCTGCGCCTTGCTCGATCAGAAAGTTGACGACGATGACGTTACCGCCGGCTGAGGCGGCGTGGAGGGGGAGGACACCGTCGAGGACGGCGTTGACGGGCTGGCCATGGGAGAGGGCGTACTGGACGAGGCCGATGTCGCCCGAGGCGGAGGCCGAGTGCAGGCCGAGACGGGGGACTGGGGAGGGGTCAGCGAGGGACAGGAAGAGAGATAGCGTACTTGCACTCAGTGGCGACGTTGTATTTTACCTGCAGACGGTGGTTGCGACACGGCTGCGGCATTCCTCACCGACATTCGCTTCCTCCTCGTCGTCGTAGCAAAAGCAAAAGTGTATCGGATTAGTCATCATCCTTGTTCACAATACAATCACCCCCTGACAGATGTGCCCCTGTCCGTAGAAATCGACTTCACCCGCCCAAGCCCCGCAGGCGTCATCCCCGCGCTCACATACATCCCTTCACTCCCCACACTCCGTCCATATGAATATGGCGTGCCCCCAACAGAACTCGACGGCACGCGGTACCGCCGAGGTGGCGTAGACAGCGTGTCCGCATCGCTCGACGATTCATCCGACTCCTCTCGCCCTGATCTCCCCGATGGCGGCGGGATAACAACCGGCGTCCCCCCGTCCCCCCGAACACTTCCCCCGTACGAAGGCAGTCGACTGTGGTACGACCCCATCGTCGACGGCGGAAGCGCAACTCCAGCTCCCGTGTAGCTCGTCTCCGTCCCACCCATCGGCGTCGCGGGGCCAGCCGGGACGAACCCCGGTGGGAGTCCACCGTCAGGCAATTCCATCACTATCGTGCTGTCTGTCGTATCCGCAGCCGGTGTTTGATGAGGAAGTGGAACTGGCCGGTCCGCGTCCGCTGGACTTAACAGATTTGTTCGCGTGCCTGACTCCGTAGCTGCAGAGTTATTGGATGCTGGCCGCGACTGATCACATCACCATCAGTCCCACCGCCACGATCGTGTTCGAAACACTCACCGGTGGTTGAATAGTAATATTCACTGTGCCGAATGACGACGTACTTCCCGGGCGCGAATATCTCTTCTGATCAACAGAAAGCGTCTCCGAAGCTGATCTAGCCTTCAAGCTCGCCATCTCCGCAGCCGTCAATGGCGCAGGCATACACACGTGAACGAAGCCAGCCTACAGCGCCTCCTTCTCAGCATCATGTTTCCATCGTGCATCAGAACAATCCCCTTACCTCGTCCACGCAGTCCTCTCCTTGTTGCTTTATGCTTTGACTCGAGGGCGTACTGGCCTCTTGCAAACTTGCTACCTCGGGAATGACACTAAGCCCGCTCGAACGATGTCCACGGCTCGGCACGTGTTCCGGCGCATTCAAAAGGTCGAGCTCGGATGTTCGTGTAGAAGAACCCACGCTGTCCGCTGAAGACCTCCGTCGTACCTTGCGATGTTGTCGTTCACCGGAAATGTCATACATGGGATTCCCAGGCGAACGTGGCTCGGGGATCATCAACACGGGAACATCCCCAGGCACAGGCACGGGCGGAATCTGTGCCAAAGGTGAACTCGGCCTCGACAAAGGTGAGTGGCCGCTCGGCGTTGGAGGTGGTCGTATGAGTTCATGGGGAGGTGGGAGTCGAATTATCAACGAAGCATCCGCCTCGGGAATAAAACCATCGAGTGGGATTTCCGCATGTCGTTGGGCTGGCGAATACATCGTCGTTCGTGCCGACCCTGTTCGCGTACCAGCAGTTCGAGAGTATCGCGGCACCTCTCGCTCACTTGAGGTCGAGGAGGAACTTGAAGTACGTGCAGAACCACCAGATGGAGGGAACGGGGTGGTCGTTGCAATGTATGGAGGATCGTTCTCGGGAGGAAGGTCTGGGTCTCCTCGCGACCTCCGTTCCTCGGATTCAGACGGAGGTGAGAAGTACCTCTCCATCATCTTGGAGGCTGTCGAACGTCCATTGGTATATCCTTGGTTGCGACCCTGCAAATAGCCAATGTCTTTCCCCATTTCGAGCCCCTCCTGGAGGCCCAGCTTCCTGCCCTCTTCCCTAGCCATGTCCATCATCTTTTCCTCGTTCATCTTCCTCAACTTCCTTCGCAACTGGGAAGCATCTTCCTCGGCTTCTCTCCTGCGCCCCTCGACATCCTTGAGGATGTTCTGCGCCTTGAATATCTCTTTCTGCGCCTCCTCCAAGGCACTCTTATAGAGCTTCAACTCCTCCCTCAGCCTGGCAGCGTCTGCCTGTGCAGAAATTCGCCCATCATTGGCATCCTTGAACCGTACCACAGCATCCTTGATTTTGCGCTCCGCCGTATCGGCACGGTCCTGCTCGAAGGCAAGCTGTGAGCTCGAGAAAGTGAGCTGTTGCTGGAGGTTGCGGGTAGTCTCCTGTTCGTCTACGAGCATTCGCATGAGTTCTTTTGCAGTTGGGGCAGCATCCCGGGGGCGGCGCTCCCGAGACGACCGAGACGAAGGAGTCTTGGATGATGCCGAATGCTTGTTAGAGGGCTGGGGAGAAGGCGGTAGGGACTTTTCAAAGCTATTGTAGTCATAATCAGGAGAGGAGTTGTGAAGTGAAGGAGGACTCGATGTCTTTGAATTGGTCATGGTGCGTGGTGTCGCCAAGCAGTGAGTGGTAAGGGAGTGGGACCACAGGAATGATTAATGATTAATGGTGGGATGGCGAATCAAAGTTCCAAAACAGCAACAACAATAAAATGTAGGGTGAGTAACAGTACAAGACGAGAGTTGCTTGTTAGCCAGACGGCCTTAAAAAATCAATTCATAAAGGTGTTAGTGTGTTTGTCTAACTGGCATGTGCAAATATTTGACTCCCTATGCGATCGAACTTCAATAAGGAAACAATGGGGACCCCAAAACGTGCAGCGTGTGCCACCAATTTCGATCGACTCAGAACAGAGTTTACGGGGTCTCGGACTTTTCTGCTACTCGCTTACATCTATCATGATGAGTATGTGAACACTCTGGACGCGGATGCATCGATGATACCTGGCTAACAAAGCTCTTGAACTTCTCGTCGAGTTACGCGATGCAATCAATCTCATAATATTCTCGTGTGGATCCCACTCCAGTTATTTTAGTCCCATCAAGTCGCCATACTCGAAGCATATGACACACGCACCCAGCGGGTTCGTCCGTTCTCTTTTCTCGCCTCTCGATAGATCACTTTTTGACTCTCGTTCTCCCGCACGGCTAGCCACGCGTCGTCCAGTACGCATCCTATTGTCAGCATATTTCTAAAAGAGTCCATCCGAGATATTCTTAGTCTCGACATCAATCATGGGCCACGGTGTGTTCCTCCCTACTCTCGAGGGCTAGGCGTTGACCTTCCAGGTGACGTCAGCGTTGACAAGGTAGCAACGATGGTTTGCCACTTTCTCCTCAGCAGTACGAGAGAACAGCGTGCCAGCTATCACGGCTCTCCTAACTGACGATGGAAACTGGAAAGACATCCTCACACCCACCTGTGACATCCATACCCTGGTTGGCAAGAAAGCTACCACTTTGCAGAGACCCTGGCTAGGTCTTGCCTTTCTCTGTCTTTATTTCGGGTTTACGACAAAGATATCGAAAGCCTCGGATTTTCCAGAGAAGGTACGCTCTAGATCATGCACTGTTCTTGCTATGAATCACGCTGGCGTCAGATTGGTGCGCTGCGTTATCCCGTACCTAGTCACGGGACTTGGGTCGAAGACCGGGAGAGAGAGCTTTATTTTCCGAACAATGATCTTACGGTCGTGATTCTTGGAGCTAGGCGCACCGGTCTCAAGATCGCGGCACAACTCAAGTATCTTGCTGTACGAACTCTCGTCATTGACAATAAATCGTGTCGGAGACATGGTAAGTCATGTCGTTTGCCAACTACCACGTTTGGCCGGGAGAAGAACAAAGTTCACATTAGGGGATGAATGGAGACATAGGTACAAGTCACATGCCTTCACGGGACAATATGTATGGTTTCCGTGTCCCTTTGCATCACATCAAGGGACTGACGCCCTTCTGCAGGGTATAATCGAACCCCCTATTTACTGTGAGCCTCGGAGTTAACTCATCTAACATGCCGTGCTGCCCAACCCCAACAAGATCCCCTTGTACTTGGCCGACGTGCATGCCGGCACCCAAGGTAATTCGAGGACAACAATCTGATTCTGTTTGGTAATGAGCTTATACACTCGGCTCGCCGATTGGTTGGAATCTTCCGCCCATTTCCTCGAGCCGAACTTGTGGACATCGAGCGCCATCACGGAGACCATCTGAAACGAAGCATCAAAAACCTGGTCCATCAAAGTGAATAAGGGAACTTCCGAGAAACAGGTTCCGGCAGCTCATCGTTTGATCTTTGCTACGGGATACGGATCACTCCGTGTCACCTTGTATTCCTGGCAGGGTGTGCCTTCCGTCTGTGATGTGATCAAATCCATGTGAACGGGATATTTTTCAAGGGAGTGGTCATTCGTTCGGCAAACTTTACGAGTGCAGCGGACTTCCTTGGAAAGAAGGCGGTCGTAATTTCAGGTCCGTTGTGTCTCCGATGGATGTATTGAATCTGCTCATGGATGTTTTCAGGCCGTGACATGTCTCAGGCCTTCTTTGACCACAGCATCGACGGAAACATGTACACAAATTTGGATTATTGTTCGTGTCACATTGTGAAAGATGCAATAACACGGTCCTCCAACTGTATCGTTTCCCAAAAAGTGGCAAGCATGTTACTCGGCGGTAGGTCATTTGTATTCCGATCCGTTTTACAAGTAAACGAATCTCATTTTCACACAGGAATTTAGAGAGGGATTCCCGACAGAACTTGTAGATGTGAATAATGCCTCGTGGCCCGGTCTGGTCGTGCGGTTATTTCTATTGCAACAGCGCAAAGTAGCCGAGGTGATCGCGACCATAGACAAGTACGCACTTTGTAAAATGATGCCATCTAGCGGCGCTTCTTAACACACGTATCAGAGAACTGTACGACGGTCTCGCAAAAGCCGATTTCAAACTGAACCTTTGGCCGTACAACGCGGGGATCGTGCCTCTTGTATTTGGACGTTCTTGGGGTTACTACTTGAGTCAGAGTCTTGCCACGTGAGTTTGACCAGTCCCTGATGACATTGTTTTCTTCCGGAAATACAAGACAGCCAAGACGGAATACCCGTCGAAGAGGAGGTCGAGCAACAAGTGCACGACAATGAAGTGCCCGTAGAGGGCAACTCCGCGGATACATTATCGACGGGAATATCAAACTCAAGCAGGGTGGTTCAATTGAATGTTTCACAGAGAAAGGTCTGAAGCCTAAAGCCGGCACGGAACTCGAAGCGGATATCGTTAACTTCGCGGCGGGGTACGTTTCTACGCTATTCATATATTGCTGTGCATTCATGCATGCATTCCAGGTATGGAGATCATCGCGATGTCATGAGGGATATTTGCGGGCCAGAGGTAGCTTCGAACGTGGGTGAGACTTGGCGAGTTGGCGAGGACGGCTAATTGAAACGCGCGTGTGGATTCTTTTTTTGCAAAAGAGATATAGGCACGAAGGACTGTGGATTGGGATCGGTGAATATTGTTCCCATGGAGTCTGAGGGTACGTGCTGATCGATGGCTAGGGTCCTATACATATCAAGGTTGCATGGCGTACGCCGATGCCAGAGATTAAGGCTATCGAAGAGCCTGAGGGAATATTGAAGAGATCAAAATGACATTCTGAAATTCCGTTGGATCATACATAATTTGGATGGTCTAATGCAATATCGTCTTGAGTCTCACAATTCACTATGGTTCAACCGAGATCTCGATGGTCACATAGTTCAGGTTAAAGAATCAGCAGTCCCTTCTTTTCTAGAATCTACCCCCTGCATCATTTGATCCGCAGGCAGTAAAGGCAATGATGAGAATCAATAGCACAGAGTCATCAATCTTCTAGGGTTGGCTGTGTGATCCCCGCTTTGTCTTGGAGTGCTGTGGCCATCAGCGGGGAGAATTACGAGCTTTTCCTTATCCCACTAATGGTACAGCAATCAGGGTCCAGTTGATCGGGATTGTAGTCCAACTTACGACGTTCTCCATCCAGTATATATCTTGTTTGACCAATTTTCTGACTCATCCTCAATAGAGTCGGCTTCGTAGAGCAGAACTGAGCCAACGAATTTCTTATCCGCGGGTGCAGCATCTTGGCTCTCCGGCGTAATCAGTCCACCGGCCACTTCTATGGAACAACGCACGGGCACAGGTCAGCGAGGCAGCGCCACATCTCACGCCCAGCGTTAACTCGGAGCTCACTCAATATGCCTTGCTTGATCTGCTGGTTCGCCGTTATGAAGTGCTTCGGCCGAACGGTCATTCTCCGCGCGAGCGCGCCACTATCCGTGTAGTCTGGAGCCCAAACTAAGAATGGATGGGATCTCGGAACGCTCAAAGAGAAACGCCGTAGTTGTTGATGCCATACGGCGCGTACTACTGAATCGGTAAAGAATGTTAAATCTTGACGCACTGGTGATGTCCATGATCATGGTTGAGTGGTAAAACGCCCGCTGCCAACTTATTCCCCGCGCTCTTTGCGCACGTCACTGTGGGAACGAACCGCAACGCTGGCACCCCATCAGACAACTCAGGACGACCCGAACTTTCCTCATGCTATCGTTAGGAGGGAATACCACAGGAACGGTCGTCGAAAATTTCTTTTTTCGTCAGCCGTACATACCACGATCAGAACTGAATGGCTTGTGGAAAGCGACAACCTGACCCTATACTTGCAGATGGCCGGCAGAGCAAAACACCGTGACCAAACTTACTCACCTGCCAATTTTAGACGCTTACTTTTGTCTCCGGTGGCGATCCCCGGCCGTCTTATCTCCTACTCACGGGGCATTATGTAGGATGGGGCACGCTCCTCGGTCCTCGGGCGGAGTTCGTGCCCCAGAGCGATGCATGCCGGTAGGTTTCCTACTGGCAAAATCTTACTAGTAATTGGGCACAGTGGAATCCGCTATTTCACCCCACTTTCCTGTTCCCCGGAGCTATGGCAACAAATCAAGACTTGACCACGTTCGTCGTTTAGTACGCAGACGCGGGCACTCACGAACGACGACTTTCCGTGCGGCCGCGGGGCCTCGAGAACTCACACCGATTAACCAAGGAGGGGATCATTCGTAAGCCATCGTCGGGTGTTTATGAAATTCGTCTTTTGATGGGGTCGTGATGGAACGCACGGCGTTGGCGTTGGCGTTCTGACGTCGGCTTCTGATTCTTCCAACGCAGCCCCCGCTGATCGAAAGTTCCTTGGTTCCTGCAGGCGAGGCGGAAAGTTTGGAAGCCACTCGTAAGCTTATCGAGAACGATGTTTATTACGCATCTGGCGTGGTGAGTGTACTCTCCCGTCGGATGCGTTATTTGGATTCGTTTTAATTCATGGCATAACAAGTGGGACTCAAGGAGAAGTTACAGACCCTTCCGGTCATGGCATCTCTGCCGCCTGTGAGATACCACTGCGCAATCAGGAACTTCATCTATTTCAATAGCGATCTCGCAGTTCGTGAGTCGAGCCAATGATCGGTGACACAACCCCCATCCGGAATATGATTTTAAGCTTGGGTCGTCATGGACATCCGCGATCGGGAAGGTTTGACGAATGCGTCGCAACGCAGTACACCATTTAATTCTTGTGGAATTCTACCCGGATGGATCCAAATTCTATGAACACGTTTGCTTGAGTCGCCATGGAACCACCCACGATCGGAAACATTTGACGACAGCGCCGAAACAGTATCCCTTCCTTTTTCTTTTGGAATTCTGCCTGGATCTTGGTTATGTACATCAGCACGTTTCCTGGGTGGTGGCCCAGGGACTAGCGCCGAGTCCTTCTGACGCGGAGCATACCCATGTCATGCCGATCTAGTTTTGATATTGGTGGTGTGACTGCCGCTGTCATTGCCAGCTGAGATCGCGACGCGCACTGGCATCTCCGCGTGCCAGTGGACCAACTATGTATGTAGTTTGCGTTAGCGCACCTCTTGGCGTCACCAGTAATTGTTCCGAGGGAGTAAACCATATTAGCAAGCAAAAGCGATAAGAATTCCGGGCATGACTAAATTAGTGGCATGCAGCGACTCTAAGACCTCCCCAGACAGATACTTCAAGCAACGGCAACATCATAATAAACATTGAGCGCTACAATAAATAGGATGGTCTCAGCTATACATATGAGGATGATAACATAAAAATGAAATGCTTCAGTCAATGACATGCATATTAGAATTTAAATCCGCGGAAGCGAACACTACGATTCGACGGGGTGCGCAGTACAATTCTGTACAACTCGGTGGTCAGATGGTCGGCGTGCATTTGGAATAGTCACGAGGTTGCACGGCACGTTGGCCATCCTCTAGAAACTGCTTGAGACTGGGGAAACTACATTGCACGTCCTCTCGTGACGAGCAACCACATCGGGCCGGCTAAACTGCTTGCTGCAAAAGCGACAATGCGCTGCGGCCAGGAGATGCCTGGACACAATGTGACGCGGTACGTTCATGCGCTGCATGATCTGACCGCAGTTTTCCCATTCGCATTGAACTGTATCCCTCTCGTGCCCAATAAAATGGTGAGATACTCGTAGGTGCTCTCCCATCTCGCGATTCCTGCCTGGAGCTAGGCCGTCGCACCGTGGGCCGCTCAACCACCGGCATGGGTGGTAATAGAAAGCTAGATTCAGTGGAATAGACTGTTCCGGTGCGGCGGGAGGTATTGGTGGCTGATGTGTAGCATATGGTTCGGAGAAGATTCCCCCGCCATCCGTAGGGGTGTCAAGGGATTGATATGTAGGCAGGAATCGGTCGTATGCATCAGAAATGAACCCGCCGTCCACAGGGTAATGATCTGAGAATTGGGGCAGGACCGGGGTGTACATGGGAAATGGGGCAGGGTAGTATCCCTGTGACTCATGTCGGACGATGAGTACCTTTGATGTCAGTAGCGTTAAAACTTACAGTGGCCATCGGTTCTATATGGTGGTGGTACATAGGAAAATTCCCTTCAGGAGCCACCATTGGCGCCATGAAGGTCCTGAAGGAAATCACGTCAGTGATGGATGCGATTAAATTGAAGGGAACGAACGGAATGGTGTGGAAGCGGTCGCGTTCGCCAACACTTCTCGGTTCGGGAGGTTGAGAAGAAGGGGGGTATCCCAACGACCTGCTGTGTGATTGAGTCATAAATAATCTAACCCTTATAGGTATTCGAGCGCACCGATTGACACATTGGGTCCTCCTGCTTAAATCATCGCACAGCAGGCCCTCATTCCTGTGTGTGGGGCTGTTCTGTCTGCGCAACATCATTGGTCCGGTCAAATTGAGGGAAGGTAATTCGGGTTGGGCAGTCAAAAGGCGAACACGAAAGTGTTGTAGTATTGCGTTGGCAGGAGAAGAGGAGGTCGAAATGGGAGGAGCCTGAGGGATGAAGAAGAAGGTGGGGTCTTTTTAAGACTTTCGAGCTGGAGACTGGTTAGGTTGAGTTGGCGCGCCGTAAAGTTTTGCCATGATACCCCATTTCCATTTCCATTTCGAATATGCCCGCCATCGCATCAGAAATTGCACGAGGCATTGACTGTATACAAAATCTAGTACGGGATCACCCGCATCGCTTGGTCAGGAACATGGCTTGTGCGGCAAAAATGCGATAGCAGATCGTCTTCCCAATGAGCGCCACCGGGTGGAGGTTGCGCGATTACGGGTCGAAGAGTCCGGACTGATAACAGAAAATAATCCCGTGTTGATTTTTTTCGGCCCTGCTGATGTGATAATTTGAAGATTTTGAGCTGAAAGTCGGAGCCATCCAAATTAGAAACTTCAACTAAGGGGGAGTTGTGGATTGCAGAATGATCGAACGGAATTTGTGCGTGGCGAACAAAGAGAATGTTCGCCAAGAATTCGGGGAGCGAAACTGATTGGTCTGATTCACCCCAACGACAATGTTCTGAATGACGAAGGGTGCAACGAACGTTGAGCAATCCGTGGCACCAGTCCACATATCATCAAAAATAGGACGGACATATAACTTGGTGGAAGAACACCACAACCATAGGATCCCCAGACACATTACAAGAGACAGTTCATGTCCAAACAGCACTGACCCAGAGTAGAATAGATGAGAGAGAATCATGCAAGGCCGAAACAAAGAAAGATACCACAGCCAAGAGATCGATTTCCGGACGAAGGTTTACTTCATGATGCATGCAATCCCATTCATTTGTTGTATTCTATCAGGGACTCTAGCCTTGTCAGTGTTGCGCTTTTTTGACGAAGCAGATGGAGGGGAACGTGAGAAGATCTACTGGTTGAACATTGAACGGCTACAACACTTATACCCCTCCAGTGGACACTGACAGTCTTGGAAGTTGGCCGTAATTAACTTAACCATAATCGGTCTTAGACAGCCACTTCCCCCTCTCCCGGACGGAAATGATGCATGACAGTCCAAAGAAGTATAGATACATGGATACATCTGGACCCTAGATTCAAGAAATCAACCATACAGAGCTCCCTCTCCCAAAGAGCTGGCATCCGAGTCCGTCCGACTCGGCAGAAGTGTGACGATGTCGTATGCCTGTATCAAACTAATGGGCTCTCTTTGTAAAAACTACCTCTTGGTGGAGCCGAATGTTTGCCAGTGGTCATGGAATGTCGCAAAATTTCGATTCTTGGCATTCCAAACCCACCGGTCGTCACGAAACCATGAGTGGCGCCGCCATAGCCATGAGTCACATATGGCGACTTCCCAGGGCGGGGAGTACATTTGATTGGCTGGCCTTCAGCAGTGGCTCCACACGCGTACCTGCCGCTAAAACCGCTCGCTCACGTTGTACATACATGTCCTTGCAGCTATGATCATGTGAGTGCCACCACCCTGTTCAGGAGGTGGTAGCGAGCCCTGGAAAGCATCATGATGGCGTGTGGCTTTTTTTTCCGAATCTGCGAATGATTTCTCAAGCACTCACTGCCATCGACTTGATTACTCAGGATGTTATCGCAGTCCAATAACAGCAAGACTAGACTCGTGAAATTTTAATAAAACCATCCGGGAATAATGTCCCTGCGCTGGCGGCGACAATCCAAGGCGGTCTATGGAGATGTAAAGTGACTATGACGGTGAATCAAGACTCATCCGCCGTTTCACTCGATGAAGAACCGAGAACCGTAATTCATCAAAATTTCCGAACCTGCTTCCATGTCTCGAACTGTGAAACGAGTCTACTCGAGTCTCGAAAGGATTTACGAACGACTCACGAGCGAATATGCCTATCCGATGATCCCCATTAACGAGCCGAACTAAGGTGTCAAATTAATTTGCGTGTAAAAACCTAGGCAGGGATGTACCTCGGGCTTGAATGTTTACCCGTTTACTTCGTCCTGCGTCGGAGTGGTCAATGAATCTAGAGATGTTGCCTGCATTTGTTGCATCCAATGAAAATGTCTTGTTCAAGCCGAACACGTAACACCGGTTGCGATGTGTTGCAAGATCCCTGCGTGCGGAGAAAGATATTGGATTGGAACCACCACGACAAATGAGGCTTACGCTCGACTCTCGACTGTGGGCTCATAGATTATCTCCCCGACGTATTCTATCAATAGACAGCATGATTTTCACGGCTGCGTGGTACTGGGAATGCATACCTGTTATCAAGTCATCTGCTTTTGCTGCTTCAGCCAAGAATGTTCCTAATCCCCAAGTACTCTTTTTGACCGCTAATTGCTGCTGCACGTGAGCATGATCTACGTTGGCCTGTCAAGGGATCACGAACCTTGCGAGCTCCAAGCTGGATTTGAGAATTGCGACACGGAGTGTCATTGGCTAGAATCACAAGAAAAATATGGCATTAGCACCAGAATGTGTAAGCTTACCTCTGGAAAAGCAATGAAAAGCAATGAACCAGTCAATATAAAGAATGAACTGCGCGTTAGAAGTTGCACTCACATGCATCTGCAGTTCATGCACAGTTCTGGATCACACTCCCGAAGTGCTTCAACACAAGGACACCTCTCTGTCACACAGCTCCACTTTGACTTAGCCCTTGAGCAACGACAGCCTTGCCATCGGCGATTGCCTATACAACATGGGATTGTGCCGAAGGCAGTGAAGACAGCGGCTTACAATCTGGAGAGCAACGGCAGTTGCGCTGACAATGCGATTGATTTTTGAAACATGGGCAGCTGCAAGAACTGCTGCAAGGGCCAAAATGGTGACAAGGGCCGTTGCTAACGCGAGGTTCTAAGTAAGGGGAATGATGTATCGGCCGGGACATACGGTGTAAACCGCGTCGGATCCTTGTCTAAAATGAAAGGTAAGATGGTGAAGACCAATGCGAGATTGACATGTACCATTGAATCTGAGTGTACGACGTTGGCTTTTGATGCCCGCGCGCTGGGCTTCCTCCGAGCACAGCAACTTCCTGTAGTAAGACACCTAATTTCACTTCAATATTGTGCAGTCCTCGAATAAATAAAAATACCTCATAACAAGGTTTAAGACATAACTCTGCAAGATCACAGGGTGTCGTGTTAGGTGATATTTCAGAGATCATTATGAACATGTCAAGGTCAGCTTCATCCCAGGGACTGGCCTAGCGCGATACAGACATAGTATAAGTGCACTGTAGGCAACAAGAAAATGGTCGAACCTCTTTTATCCCGTTGTTGATAAAACATTGGTTTCGACAAGGACTCGTTACCTCACCAAGAACGTGAGACAGCGGAGGCTGCGAACTCAGGGGCATCGGATTAGGCTCGACTGTGCGTAACTTGTGATGGGCGAAATGTGTGCATGTACTGGTAAGTAATATTGCACACCGTGGACACTGCAGAGTGGCTCTACACAGCTTAGATTCGGACAGAAGAGTGAATTCAAGGTTTTAAGGCGACTGCGGAAGTCGAATCCTTCTGGCCACGTTGGGGGTGGAAAAGTATAAGATATTGGGATCGTATTTCCGGCCCAATGCAAGCGGTCGCTTTACATGCATTAAGGTCGAAGTCGAGAAGGGATTCGATTTACTCACCGTCTTCGAACCGTAGAGAGTAAACCGGGTATCCCGGGTCGTGAGCGTAATCTGAGCGGCAAGACATTGCAAGCTTCGATTTCTTCATATGTAAGAGCATATTGAATTTGCAGTCTATACACTGCCTCGAGCACGATCACTTCCACTGCATAGCTGTTGTATGTTATCGTGTCGAACGATCATGGGAAGCGTATGACGCTCACAGTCAGGGTCAAAGGCATCCTGCCACGAGAATGACCCATAGTGATTCGTGTGGCTAATTTGGTCGAATGCGTGATCATCTGCATATGGGATGAAATCCATGTTGTCGCTATCGTCACCCTTGAATACACTGCGATGTAAAGGAGAGCACGATTCGTATGGCGGATGGGTTTCCACAGACGAAGATATGTGAACAATCTCCAATTCCACTGACGAATTTTCGATAACATCTCCATCAAGTGAATACACTTCTTGAGAGACCAGTGGCAATGGGGAGTTAGCCTCTGGTACGACAGGTCGGGCGTCATGTGGAGAATTGGGGGCAGCGGCCATGGAGGCCAAACTAGGCAAACATAGATCGGGGTGCAAACACGACTGCCAGGTGGATGAAGCAGCAAACGAGGTAAGAGCTTGGTGACAGTGGGCGACGTTCCACACCGTGAATTCTGCCTGAACTTGAGAGAGAACGCGTCGAACAAGCTCGGGTATGGAAATTTCCTGTTCGGACAATGTTTTCAAGACAACGTTCTGCTCTGCATCCGAGTCAGTGTCAGTTAGAACATCCATCGTAGAAGCTGAAAGAGCATCAACTTCCGAATCCCGAGGACCGAACAGGTCACGTGCCACACCACCAAATACACTTCCCAAAATGATGAAGTCCAGTTAATCATCCTTATTCACTATGGCTTCGTCTGGTACGTTCTGCTCACTAAAATCCAGGATTCCAGGTACTCAGAATCCAATGTTTCAGCTGTCGGAAAGCTTTCGCGCGAGGAATTTCGTCGCCAGAAAGACCTCGATGCCGCTCGTAAGGCCGGTACCGCACCTGCCGCACTCGACGAGGAAGGAAAGCCCATCAACCCACACATTCCTCGTACGTCTTCCATCATTGTCTCATCGTTTGCTGGTCGTGCTCAGACTTCTGCACATTTCCAGAATATATATCTCAAGCACCATGGTATCTCGACACCGGTGCTCCGTCACTAAGCCATCAACGTCGGCCTACGGACGATCGCACCTCCGACAAACTCGACAATTGGTACGACCGTGGCGCACGGGCCGGTCCTGCAGCCAAAAAGTACCGCAAAGGCGCGTGCGAGAACTGTGGGGCCATGACACACAAGAAACAGGACTGTCTGGAGCGTCCTCGGAAAAAGGGCGCCAGGTTCACCAACAAGGACATTCAACCAGACGAATTCATACAAGATGTCTCCACTGGCTATGACGCGAAGCGGGACCGGTGGAATGGTTATGACCCCTCAGAGCATAAGAGGATTTACGAAGAGTATGAAGCCATCGAGGCTGCTCGAAAGAAGCTGCGCGAAGAGGAGATTGACAATCAGACCACAACTGATCTGGCCGCCGTTCGGAAGGTGGCAAAAGCTGGAAAGGAGAAGAAAGCTGCTGATCCCGACTTTGGCTCTAGCGACGAGGAGGATGCAGACGACGACAAATACGCAGATGCTGCTGACGCAGTTGGTCAGAAACTTGATACGAAGACTCGCATCACCGTTCGAAATTTGCGTATACGAGAAGACACTGCCAAATACCTCATCAACTTGGATCCTGAGAGCGCTTACTACGATCCCAAGACCCGTTCTATGCGTGATGCACCAGTAAAGAACGTTGCTCCAGAAGATGTACGCCATTTCCTTCTCTCTTCACGGTTGCTTTTGACTCACCGAATCTAGGCCAAATTCGCTGGAGAGAACTTCTTCCGGTACAGTGGTGAAGCACCGGCAGTTCAGAAACTCCAGCTCTTTGCGTGGCAAGCTGCTCAACACGGTAATGATGTTCACCTGAACGCAGGTCCGACTCAAGGCCAATTCCTGCATGAGGAATACCGAGACAAGAAGGAGAATCTTAAGGAGGTGACCAAAGAATCCATCCTCGCAAAGTACGGAGGGGAGCAGTACCTCGATTCGGCCCCCAAGGAAATCATGGATGGTCAAACAGAAAATTATGTCGAGTACTCTCGAACGGGTCAGATCGTTAAAGGCAAGGAGCGTGCAAAGGCTCGATCAAAATATCCCGAAGATGGTGAGCCATACAGTCTTAACTGGAGAGTTTGACGCCGACTTCGCCCCTAGTTTACATCAACAATCATACTTCGGTGTGGGGTTCGTGGTATGATGTCTCGAGTGGCGTTTGGGGTTATGAATGTTGCCACTCAAGCGTACACATATCGTACTGTGCTGGTCAGGCTGGCAAAGAAGCTTCGTACGCATCAACAGCCCAAGCCCTTCTTGCTTCATCTTCAAATTCGACGTCCGATCCCTCAGCACAGGAAGCAGCTTCGGAGTCGAGAGGGCGTATAGAGCAGAACTATTCGAAAAAGCGTGTAGGAGAAGGCGATATCTCCCTCGACAAAGACCGTTTAGCCGAAGCACTGAGTGAGGAGAAGAAGCGGAAAGCTCGGGGAGGCGATGATGAAGACCGATTCAACAAGAAAAAGAAGGGGTTGGGAATTAGCGGCCACGATGTCACGGAAGAGGAACTTGGTAAGTTCCGTGTGTGTTTTCCCGACCCATTCTAACGGTCGTATATCCATGCAGAGGCCTACCGGATGAATCGTCGAAACACAGATGATCCAATGGCCAACTATATGGACACAGAGGATCCGTACTGACCCTTGGTTTACCCATAGCCCCTTGTTATCGTAGCTTTTTGTATTGTAGCCGAGTGCCGTGAGTAATATTTGGTACCGCTGTTCCCACTGTTCCCAAAATGGGCGGACATCGAAACGACTTGGCACAATGAATGTTTGCTTTCTACCCTAGTCCATGTTCTCTACGTCGGCTGCCCTGCTATTCGGCCTGGGCACTCGCATTGCCCTCGACAAGTTCTTTGGAAATGCCTCACACGATCCCAACACGCCCGACGCCATCGGGGACATCATCCTCCTCGGTGTCGTCCAAGGCGTCGCACTATACTATACCCTAATGGAATTCCACGACTTTGTCTTCGTAGTCGCGTTCGCCATCGCAGCTCGTCTTATGGTCGAGTTCACGATGCTCCAAGACGTGACCAAATGCGCAACGACGCTCTTGGGCGTCGCACTCGGCGTTCTCGTCACCGACGTGCTCTCCCAGCTCATCGAGGACGGCTACATCTACGATTTCGGCGGCGGTGGGGGGGATACGGAGAGCCTCGACGGCCAAGACACTGTCGTCGACACCAAGCGTCGCAAGCGTCTGGTCAAGTTTTCGTCCACCACCGAGTACTCGGGCGTACGTCCCAGCAAAAAACCCATGCGTCCCCCTAAACAAGACCCGGCGCGCAAATGGCGCACGGAGACGGAAACGTCCGTGCCTCCGTCGATCACTTCCTCGACCGAGGATCTGGTCGACCCGCATCGCGTCATGGATCCTCTCGAGCGGGAGGTCGCCACGCTCCGTGCGCGCGCGTCGTTGGCGGACACCGAGCGGAGGCGGTTCAAGGAGGAGAAAAAGTGGGCAGTTTCTCAGGGAAATCTGGCGCGTGCCGCCCAGATGAGTTGGCAGGTGAAGAGGTACACTGCGTTGACGCAGAGTTTCACGAAAGAAGCAGACGCTCGTTTATTAGAAGGTCAGTCTCTGTGAACCTGGCCTTGGCGTTTCGTGGATTGCTCACTGGGAACACAGTTACAGCGATAAAGGCAACACGGCAGCGAGCTCTCAACAACCAACCCCTTCCAACTCTTCAGAAAGCCGAGCGGCTTCAAGCAGAGCGACACACCAACCATGCACGGGAAGCCACCGCCAGCACCTCTCGACAGTTTTTGGTTGAACGTGATACGACAGTCAACGTCGAGACGACTCGACATCGAAGACAAAGTTCTGCTAGCAACCTCAAGTCAGCCATGCGCGTGTCAGCTCGGTGATGGCGAGTGGCATAGCTTTCAACCTCTTACATACTCTTGAACAGAAGTGTTTGGTATTGACGTTTGGCGACCCCATCTATCTTGTAACATTAGACTCATCCACATTCTCTCGGTGATATATCCAAGTTTATTTTGGAAATTGCAATTGAATACGGCCTAAGGTTACAACAAGAGTTGCAATTATGACAGCTTTGGTTTGCATTACTCGGGTAAGCCGACAAATATTAAGACGGACGGGAACAAAGATCCAAAGGTCCCAACGTAGATCATCGAAACGACTTGCCGTTTGATTTCATGGACGTGCTGGAAGCGGATAATGACCCATTGGTCTTTCCACTTGTAGTAGGTCGGGGCTTCTTACTAGAGCTCGCTGCATCAGATGATGGTCGAGGTGCGGCCTCCTTCATCACCATCTTCGCATGGATCTCCTCCAGCTTTGTAGCCTTGACTTTTTTGGGCCAAAACAGTGTGACGAACCTGCGGGGAAACTCAGATACCTCACATCGTACTGACTGCGTCCACGTACGTCCAAAGGTGCCGCCGCCATCTTTCTCGGTCTTCTCCAGCCGCTTGCTTAGTTTGCAGCACGTGTTCAATTCGCCGGCCGATGGCAGCGAGGGAGTCCTTCAAGATGGCAACTTTGTCGTCTCGAGGCATGTCCTCTCCAGATAGTTTAAGCTGTTTCTAAGTAGAGGTCGACATTCGCAGTCAATCATGAGTGACAAAACTCACCAATTGTTTCTTCACTGGTCGTAACTCCTCCTTTGTCGCGGTTTCGTCCATGGACGGACTAATTGCGGTCAGTCAAAAATCAATTAACGATATCCAGCATCGTTACGCACCATTCATCGGATGACTCAGAGTCCGTAAATGTAGGCGTGGGTCGTCGTTTGCGTTTCTTGGTAGAGGTATCTTCAACAGATGCAACAGCTTCGCTTTCGGCGCGTCTCTTTCGACTACTTGTGGTGGACGACGACGCCACGACTGTAGGGGGAGGAGTGGCCGAAACTTTTAGCTGTCCTTTGTTCCGCAAGGAACTCTCATACGAACGCAACTTCTCGTCGTGTTCACGCAATATACCCAGGAGGAAGTCACCCCGTCGAACGAGGTGAATTGCATTGGGAATCGGTCGCGTGGAGGAATCTTCGCCCTTTTTGCCTTCCTCGAGGAAAAATTTCCCTTCCAGGCCGAGCCGTGAATCCTTGGCCATGGCCTCCCAGTTGCCAAAGCCGTACAGTAAGGCGCCAACGAGTAACATAGAGTCCTCCTGAGGACCCCAGCGACCAGACCAGTTGAGAGTTGGTCTGATATTTTCGATGGGAATGGACCAGTTGTACAGCTCCTCTGGTGTCATGTCGCCGAGAATATTGTTCAGAATGCGGAGGTCACGATATCGTGAAAGAACAGTTTCGGCATTGATATTGCCAACGTTGCGATACGTGACAAGAACCGCTTTGCTTTTCTGGGCGTTCGTCAATGTCTCTCCAGCAGCCATGCGGGTCCGCTTTTGTTGATTGTTCTCCTCGACGGCTTGGCTACAAAGCTCGATGATCTCATCCGAAACATCAATAATCATGGCCCTGTGCTTGTCAGCAAGCTTGGCTTCGTTGACCTTCGGGAGCCTCAATACTTGTATCGGGAGGAAAACTGGGAACGTACGATGATATCATAACGCTGACGAATATCACCCCATCGCTGAAGGCTGCGGATTAGCACACGGACGTCACGCTCCTTTAGCTCCATCGCTTTCTGGCTTGCGGTCTTGCGCTGAGGTCCAGGGACCTTGGGTTTCTTCGGAGCCTGGGAAGAAGCGGGCTGGTCAACGTCCATGCCCTCGTATGAGACGGGAGCATGTGAACGTTTGCGGTCGCGCAGCTCCTGGGCAGCCAAGTCTTCCGCCTTTCGGTCCTCCTCTTCTTGGTCGAACTTCTGCCGTTCCTCCAAAGGAATGATATCCTCCCAGCTCATGTCGTTTTTGACATCGCTCACAGCGGCAAACTGAGCAAGGAATCCTTCGCCACCAAGCGAAGCTCCACCGTCGCCGCCAGCGGCCATGGTTTCGTGGTCCTCCGCCCTATTGAGGATATCGTCGAGGTCCATTTCGTCCAGCTTCTGGTTCTGTTGCGAGTCGTCCTTGTCGAACCTGTGACACTGAGTACGAATTACAGAGAAAGAGTATTCTTGATGCTTACATCTTTTGGGCACCATATTTGAGGACGGCAGTAAGCTCATCTTTGCTCAAGTTGTCCGGTTTGACGGCGTCTTTGATTTTCTCGCCTTTCGAGCTGAGATGAGCCTGGGAGGTGTCCATCTGATTTATGACTGACGAAACATCATTCGTTATAGAAGCGGAGATCAGAGGCTGAGACCTACTGGCATACTCCAAGACCATTTTTTTCTTCGCTCGCTCCAAAACATCCTCTTCCATCGTGTCCTTGCTCACAAAGCGGTAGACACAGACATGCGACTTTTGCCCTATCCTGTGGGCACGTGCCATGGCTTGCAAGTCGTTCTGCGGGTTCCAATCACTCTACAAGGAGGTCAGAAAGTGCCGGCGGCGGAGTCTAGGTTGCTTACATCAAATATGATGACGGTGTCGGCAGTCTCTAGGTTGATGCCAAGACCACCAGCGCGTGTAGAGAGCAGGAAAGCAAAGTCCGGCGACCCCGGGGCATTAAAGTGTGCGATCGACCTCTTCCGTGCGTCTGATGCGACCATGCCATCAAGACGTTGGTGTGGGTATCCGCGGAGGCTCATATAGTCGCTCAGAATGTCAAGCATGCGGACCATTTGACTGAAGATGAGGACACGATGGCCATCTGGTCGCAGTCGCGCGAGCAACTTGTCCAACAGCACCAGTTTGCCGCTATTCGTGACGAGGCCCTTGAGGGTCTCCTCGGGATTGTCGGTGCGATTTTCTGCACCGTCAAAGAGGTAGGGGTGATTTGCGGCCTTTTTAAGCTCCATAGCGATATTGAGCAAGCTGATATTGTTGTTCCCATTGGCGCTCTTGACCAAACCTTGGAAGTTCTGTCTCGCCTAGGTCACTCATATGTAACCATGAGGATTAAAGGAAACTGACCTTTGTAAGGATGTTCTTGTAGAAGTGAGTCTGGAGAGCGCTCATCTCCACCCGTAGGATGCGCTCGCTCTTTGTGGGTAGGGAAGTGAGTACATCCCGCTTCAAGCGTCGCAGCATCAACGACTCTAATTGAGTGTGGAGTTCTTTAATTTTAACTTCGTGATCAGCATCATTGAGGTCAAATTCGTTGGTAAGGGCGACTGTAGGTCAATTCAGCATGTGGTGTCGGAGTAATTCGACTATACGCACATTTCTCCGGCATCAAGAAGTGCATCAAGGACAATAACTCTGCGATCGAGTGAAACCTGAGTGACGTGATTGGAGCCTCCAGAGGGAACCAATACCTTTCACGTTATTCTGCAAAGGGGTACCCGTGATGAGAAGTTTCGATGCAGCAGAAAACGATCGGAGCGCCTCATACAGCTGACTCTCGGAGTTCTTCAGGCGATGTGCCTATTTGGGAGTGATCGTCAGCGTAAAGCAACCTGCACCACTCGTGAACGGACCTCGTCTACGGCCAGCACCTGCCACTTAATGTCCGCCAATTCTTTCGCGTCCCTGAGGGTCAGTTCGTAGGTAGTAAGGAGAACGTTCATCTTCAGCCGCTTGTTTGATGGACCAAACTCGTAAGTGCGAATGACCTCACGGGCGGCAGCGGTTCCAATGTAGGTGATAACGTTCAGTTCTGGGGCCCAAGTAGCAAATTGGGATTGCCATGCGGTAATAGTTGATAGAGGAACGATGACAAGAAATGGTCCATATTGGTGCATCTCGTGGAAAAGATATGAGATGAATGCGACAGTTTGGACGGTCTGAACAAAACAATCAGCATGATAAAAAAAAGAAGAAAAAGGCTATGCTGCACCTTCCCAAGACCCATTTCGTCAGCCAAAATACCATTCTCACCCTTAGTCCATAGATATGCGAGCCAATTCAGACCGGTAAGCTGGAAGTCTTTGAGTTCACCTCCTGTCGCTGATATATACTCTGGATCTTTTACTATCTTCTGAAATGCTGGTCGTTGATGCCGGGCGTACTGGACACTTTTATAGGGGAATTTGGCTTCCACCTCGCGGGCACGATAGGCCACAATCTGAGCTTTGGCTATCGCGCGGATTTCGCTCTCGTCCTCCCACGTACAATGCTCATAGTTAAGGCCAGTCCACTTGCAGAAATAGTCTGTGCCGTTGGATGCTTCTGCACTGTCACGATGTGAGACGATGCGCTCGACGGTCTTGTAAGTCTCTAGCTCCTCCTTTTCACGCTCCTTGTCTAGAAGGAGGGCCTCGGCATCTTCCGTGGAAAGACCTGGCGCGTTGAGTCTGGTTTGATACAATTTGTAGGCCTTGATGTAGTTGTCCACGCGTTTCAGACCCTTGAAACGCTTCAGAAACTCGTACGTTTCATCCGTGTTGTGGAGGTGGGAAAAATTCTTCCACTTGATATGGAAACGCTGTAGTCTCTCTTCAGTGCGAAGTGAAATGGGAGTGCGGTTTGGAACATACCACGTTGCTATACCACAGATCTTCCGGATCGTCTTCATAGGCTTCGTCTCTGCAGTGACTTAGAACGGCCTCGATCTCATCGTCTTCTTTGGTGAGCGAGGGGTCGACATAGTATGCCTCAACAGCCTCCTCCTCCGAGAGCATCGCAAGGTCTTGATTATCCTCGTAATAATTCGGAATCTTGTTTCCCCGACTGGAGACACGTATCTCGTCCCCGGACACGCGAGGCTTCTTCTTTTTCTTTGATCGTGCACCGTAATCTGAGTCTGAATCTGATGAAGCGTGGCGTGCGGCAGCTTGGGTCGATCGTCAATGGGAACCGCGCATATGCATGAGGAGATACGAACCTTTCGGACGAGGAGTGGACGAGGCCGGGGGAGCCTTCTTCTTCTTCCTAGAAGCCCTTTTCTTGCCATACTCGTCATCTGCATAGGAAGCGTCGTCGTCGTCGTCATCGTCGTCTTCAGCATGGTCTTCGTAGCCCTGAAGGTGGTAGGGTCAAGAGCGATAAGGGCGCATGATCCGCAAGGACGACATACCGAGTCTTCCGCATCCTTGGGAGAGCGCCAGGGGTTAGAACAGAAAAGGGAGAGAAGGGACGACTCACATATTCTTTATGGGGGGTCGATGGACCTGCGACTGGGTTGTCTAAGATTGCAGAGGTATCGTCGACATACTCTGCGTCACCCTCTGCATCTGCGTCCGGGTCGGGGTCGGGGTCTGGATCTGGAGGGGGGCGGAGGGAGGGAGGGAGATGGTCGTCGTCGGAGTCGACCTCCATGCTGTCGTCACTGTCGTAATTGAGGTTTAGAGCGTCGGGGTTGAGCGCCATGGGGGGTGGTGGTGGTTGAGGGGAGAGAGAGGGGGAGGGAAGACGTCGTCAAGGATGCTGTTGAGGAAATGTTCACACGCGTGGCCATCGCTACGGACAACGCCGGGCAAGGCCCCATCGTCACCGCTCGTGACGAACTCCGGTACTACCGTGCCACATTCTTTGGACACGAAACTCGCTATTTTGCACATTATTGCCTTTATTGTTTCGGCTTCTGTATATGGATAAACACGAAATTGGACGATTCTGGCCACGAATCTTCCGCTGGTCGCTGTCCATGCAGCTGTGGGCCCAAAACCGGTGTCCTCGCGCCTGTGTCAGAATTCTTAGCAGTGTGTGCGGCCCTGGAAGGGCTGGGTCTACCCGCTGTCACGTTCCTCTTCTTTTGGTCCGGACGGGGTCCGCAGTCCCCACTATGGTGACGTAATCACACCCTCACTGCCTGCGACGATGAGCACGCCGATCGCCGTTCTCGGCGCTCTCTTTCTCCCACACCCTCTTCCCACCACACCAGTCCCCCTCGCCCCCTCCCGCCCTTCTCTACCGTTCCCTAACGCCCCCCACACCCATCACCACCCCGTGTTTGAACTGCCACACGTTAACGGCAGCGTGTCCCTCGATGATGGACGGATCTCAGATCAGCACGCCGACCGGAAGACCTCGATGAAAACAAGTCCTGTCGCGCCTCTTACCAGGAGGCTGACAGTATTGCTCACCATGACGGCTGACCAGTCAGCCCATCGTCAGCCGCCTTGTCGTTAATAACCATCGCACGCGAGTCCTCTACCCTCCGACTCCCATCTTTCTCTGTTACTTCACGCTCTTTACACCATGCTCTCCTTTATCTGCCTCGCCTTTTTGCTTCCGCTCGGCGTGTTGTCCCACCCGTTGGCCCACAAGGTCGGCGTCGTCAGTCTTCGTCCCACCATGACAACTAACAGGTTCGATTGAATAGACCACGTCCGTTTCCTGCGTTATCGCAGATATCAAATATCCGAATCCCCACGAGACGCTGATCCTCCTTAACCACCGCGCCATCGCCCCCCCTCTCGGTCTATCTAACCGTACATTCGCCGATCTCCTTATCTGGTGTCACGAATACGGACATTCCACCAGCGGCATGCTTCTTGCTCGACAGAATCCCAACTGCCCTGCTGGCACAGGAAGCGGTGCAGGTGGGGGTAGCAACCAGGGAGCAGCCAGTTCCACATCCTCGACCGGTGGAGGCAGTGGCTCTGGGGGAGCCGCTCCAGGGAGTTCAGTGCCATTCGACGATGGTTCAGGTGCACAAGGGAGTGGCGGTTCCAATGGTGCTACAGCGTCTTCGGTTTCCAGCAGTGGTAGCTCTGGTGCCAACAACGGAGCTGGTTCGTCTGGTTCCGCTAGCTCTGGCACTAATTCAGCGTCTTCGAGTTCTCCTGGCTCGGGTACCTCCGGTGACAACAATGGTATCTCGTCGTCTGGTTCCGGATCCCCTGGTTTAGCGTCATCTGGTTCTGGTTCCAGTCCTGGCTCTGGCACTAATGCAGCGTCTCCGGTCTCCCCTGGCTCGGGTACCTCTGGTGTCAACAACGGTGTCTCTTCGTCTGGTTCCGGGTCAAGTGGTTCAGCGTCATCTGGTCCTAGTTCCGGTCCCGGTTCTGGCACTGGCTCGGGTACCTCCGGTGCCAACAACGGAGTCTCGTCGTCTGGTTCGGGACCCAGTGGTTCAGCGTCATCCGATTCAAATCTTACCCCCGGCCCAAACCAAGGTACTTCTGGCTCGGGTACGACCGGTCCACCATCATCGGGTTCTGGCGCATCAGATACAACACCCGCGTCTGCGACTACAATACCCTCGGCGCCTGCGACCACAACATCTGTGACCACGACATCCACGTCTTCTGCGACTACAGCATCCACGACGTCTGCAACATCAACTGCATTGGTTACCGCGGCCGTAGCTGCATGCCCATCAGGTCAGACAGCATCAGTTGCCGCCACACTGACGGTTAGTGGTTTGGCATCAGGATTCATTTGTGTAGCAATTTAGTGAACCACGTGAAGCGGATTCTTGGTCGCTAGCCTACTTTATTTTGGCTTGTACATACTACCCTTCGTGCTTTCATCACACCCCCTTTTTTGATTGAAATATGTGAACCAAACAATGCGTCAACAGCGCATCCACACGTGATCAATGAGTTAGTAGGATGGATGGAACAGCTGAAAGAGCCTTGCGATCAATGCGATGGATACCCACTTTGCCATTCTGCCTCTAGGTACGTTTGAGATTATCCCGCAGCCGAAATTCAAAGAATGAGTCGGGTGCCCCAGACGTGATAGATACCGTTGTATCACGACTCCCCGACGAGATACCACATTTACCCCGTTTTCTGCGCCTTCCCCATCCTAGAACAGGTGTGTCACGTCTCACCACTGAAATCACCATTCCGACCGTCGCGTTCCAGGCATTGCGTCACTCTTTTTAGCTCACGAGCCCGTCCCCAACGAGGACGAGCCCGACCGAAAGCGGATATCAAAGATACTAGAGGTGCAGGCGGTGGAACCACCCAACGCGCGTTCTTGGTTTAATGGCGACGAGGTCATCTCAGGTATGCCTTGCCGGGCTCAGTCACGTCGAGTGCTGAATGGGTGGCAGACGGAAAACTCCTCGTCATGACGCCCGTGGACCCATTGTTTCTGTTGATACCTATACTTCGCGCGATCAAGCAGGTGAGGATCGGTATGCGGGCCGTATAGCGTCTAACCACCCTGAAAGCCCAATGGTAGCGTCGGCAACTTTCGTCCAGCAGAAGATATATTTGAAGATGCGGCAAGGCACATAGCAGAGGCACCCATGACTGGTGCCACGCAGGACCCATCAGTGTGTGTGGGAGTGGAAGACATAATGAAGTTTGCCGCCCTCGAGTGTACAAAGAAGGCCATGAAGCGACTTTGTGACGTCAAAGGCAAGCCTAATGGTTCACATACAACGCCGCGTCCTTACGCGACTCGTCTTAGAGATAACGGCTGAGATCACCGTATTCAGGTACTCGTCTGAAAAACTCACACAAGAATTGAGAAAGAAGGCAGCGACATTGTCAACACCTCGTATCATGGAGATGTCAAGGTGCTTGGTGCGGAGTCTTGCTAAAGATGCACTTATGGAAGACAAACACGAGGACTTGCTTGAGCGTGAGTGGTGATTGCGTATAAAATGCTATCGGCCGAACGCGATGATGCACAGTGGGACGAACGAAGCTGGCTTGCGAACTGCTGGGACAATACCTTCCACACGACATTCTCAAGGAGCTCCTCGCAACGTACAAGTACGCACCCGGTGATTTTCGCGAGTGATTGAAGCTGACGAGTCAAATTAGTTTGGCAAAGCTTGACGCACACGTGAAATCCCTCGTAAACTTAGAACAGTCGTTGGCATCTGAGAATAGTACCGCCGCCAAGAAGAAGGCTGGTCCCGCGACAGTCTCTGAGGGGGCCAAGAAGCGGAAGAAGGATGGCAAGGGTTCGCAAGGAGTGGAGAAGCTCAAAAAGGCAAATGTCAATGGGATGTCCAAGTTGTCGACCTTTTTCACAAGGAAGGCGGAGTAGCCGGCGGGGTATTCCCTTGTATTGCTTCCAGAGACAAATTCCAAATTTAAGTTGTGCCAGTGCGTGTGTGTCCGAGCCCCGAGGGACGTGGTATTGTGAGTGATCAATCGATCAGATATGGCAAGTAAGCTAGTATCCGTGCGGGTTGTCCAGGACTTGGCCAGGATGACTTACTACCCGTTCACAGCCGCGCTGAAACCCTGCTTCACGGCGGGCTTACACACGCTTGACCGATCCGCTGACGCATCTGAAATGGATTTGTGTGGTGTTGCTCACGATGGCGTGATATCGTCTCATGGGGCGTTCCGAATCGGCCGGACTCATGGACCATTCAAAAGGATCTGGTCAATGAGTCCCGAATTTTGTAGTTTATACATTCCCTGAACAATGGCCAACGCTCCTCACGGCGGTTCGTTGAAGGTCTGTTCTTATTTTCCCTCGAGCACACCGTTTTATCATTGATCAATTGTTGTCTTAGGATATCCTCGCCCGAGATGAACCAATCTCGGCACAGCTCATGCAGGAAGCAGAGACGCTCAATGATATCGTCCTCACCGAAGTATGTGTGTGAACTCGTCGGGGAGGCGCCCTCATTCATGACCTTTGGTATCTATAGCGTCAACTCTGTGATCTTGAGCTCATTCTCAATGGCGGGTTCAGCCCACTCGAGGGCTTCATGAACGAGTGCGATTACAACAGGTACTAGTCTCTCCATCTTGCAGCCCGGTGAATCTCACCACCATCTACAGCGTCGTGGATACGCTGCGACTCTCTGATGGATCTCTGTTCCCCATGCCCATCACTCTCGACGTTTCGTCCGACGACATTACTCGTATCGGTATCACTCCCGGCGCCCGCCTCGCTCTACGTGACCCTCGGGACGACGAGGCACTAGCCATCATCACTGTCCAAGACATCTATACTTATGACCGTGTCAGGGAAGCTATCCAGGTCTTCGGCGCCGACGACCCCGCCCACCCCTCCGTCGCTTATCTCCGGAATCGTGTCAAAGAGTACTATGTCGGAGGCAAGGTACAGGCAATACAGGCCCCCTCACACTTTGACTACGTCGCCCTCAGATGTGAGACTCTCTTACCCACGTTAACCAGCTCGTCTGACGTTTCCGCCAGATACCCCTACTGAGCTGCGCGCTCACTTTAAGAAACTCTCTTGGAACAGGGTCGTCGCATTCCAGACTCGCAACCCAATGCATCGGGCTCATCGGGAACTTACTGTTCGCGCTGCTCGTCAGCGTCAGGCTAATGTCCTCATCCACCCCGTAGTCGGTCTTACCAAGCCTGGTGACGTAGACCACTACACCCGCGTGCGCGTCTACGAAGCCATTATGGCCAAGTATCCAAACGGCATGGGACATCTAGCACTCTTACCTCTTGCTATGCGGATGGCTGGACCCCGCGAAGCAGTCTGGCATGCCATCATTCGCAAAAACTTTGGTGCAACTCACTTTATTGTCGGTCGAGACCATGCCGGCCCTGGAAAGAATTCTCATGGAAAGGATTTTTATGGCCCGTATGATGCCCAAGAGCTTGTCGAGAAATTCAAGGATGAACTCCAGATCGAGATGGTCCCATTCCAGCAGATGACCTACCTTCCTTCCACCGACGAGTATCAACCTATTGACGAGGTCCCTGCCGGCGTGCAGACTCTTGACATCTCTGGAACTGAGCTGCGCAAACGCCTCAGGACCGGGACACCCATCCCTGATTGGTTCAGTTACGAGTGAGCGCAACGGATCCCTTTCATCGACTTGCAACTCACATTGTTCCTGTAGAGCCGTCGTCGCAAGATTGCGTGAAAGTTACCCGCCACGCAACAAGCAAGGCTTTGTCTTGCTCCTCACTGGCTTGCATAACTCTGGAAAGGACGTCATAGCCAAGGCACTTCAAGTCGCATTGAACGAGCAAGGTGGCAGGAGCGTTTCCCTACTGCTCGGAGATGCTGTCAAGGACGACCGGAATCCCAAGTCGCTTACCCCAGAAGAGCGGCACGATAACCTGCAACGTATTGCTTTCGTTGCAGGTGAGCTGGCACGGGCTGGCGCTGCTGTCATCGCTTCCCCGGTGGCTCCAGAGGAACGCTCAAGAGCACTCGTCAAGGACACCGTCGTGTCCAGCGCCGGTGCAGGAGGAAACTTCTTCCTTGTCCACGTAGCCACGCCTCTCGAGCATTGTGAGAGCACAGATAGACGGGGAGTGTATGCGCAAGCAAGGAATGGCACTATCAAGGGCTTTGTCGGCGTCGATGTCGAGTACGAAACGCCCAAGAAGGCAGACCTCACCGTGGACGTCACTGCCCAGAACATCCCATCTATAGTTCACAGTATGTCGTACCGTGTCTTCGCAGTGGGAAACTATGCTGACCGTCCTTTCAGGCATTATTCTCCTGCTAGAGTCAAATTCGTTGATTTAAACCCACGCATAATCATGATAGATATTTGGATGTGGCACTTGCATGGCTGATACCAAACCCAAACCAAACCTGTACTAGAATACGATTCAGAGCACTAGTTGACTGTTCAAATCATAATTCATGAACTTGCCAATGCCGCACTGTATGAACGTTCAAGTGAAGTGTCAACTTAAATGTGGGGATAACTTGAATTAATTAACCGATCGGTACGGATCCAGCCTCGTCAATTAATTCCGTGTGTTCGCCCTTCTCTTTGTTTCTCCACGTTCAGCGATGTTGTCTCTAATCCGGCGAGGGCCGCGTTCGTTTGGACGTTTATCGAGTCCTTATCGATTATCAAGTGGCAATACCCCTCGTCCCGCTTTGAACTTGACAGCCACACGCACCATGTCGGTCTACCACGGAGAGTCTACTATTCGGCCTGAACCAGACAAGGTCCTCAAGGATATCGCAGACTATGTTCACAACTATCAAGTCGCTTCGGACGTTGCGTTCGAGACCGCACGTCTCTGTCTCATTGACACCATCGGCTGTGGTCTCGAGGGATTGCGCTTCGAGGGATGCACGAGGCTGCTGGGACCGGTCGTGGAAGGAACCGTCGTGCCAAACGGTGCGTCCCGGGCTGCCATTTGACAAAAAGACCCTCATTGATCCGTCATTTAGGAACAAAGGTCCCTGGAACCAACTATCAGTTGGACCCTATCCGCGGTGCCTTCAACATCGGCACGATGATCCGGTACTTGGACTTCAACGACTGTTTCCTTGCTGCAGAATGTGAGTCTTTCTGCCTCGCGTTCTGCTTCCCCATTCGTGTTGAATGTATGTTGCAGGGGGTCACCCATCAGACAGCCTTGGCGCCATCCTCGCAGTTGCAGATCATCTCGCGCGGCAGGGTCAATCCTTGACGGTCCACGACATTCTCGAGAGCATGATCAAGGCGCACGAGATTCAAGGCGGCCTTGCCCTCTTGAACTCGTTCAACCGCGTCGGTCTCGACCACGTCGTGCTCGTCAAAGTAGCCAGCACTGCCGTCGTGTCAAAGCTGCTGTAAGGGCCTCTTTTGCTTTTGCTTTTGCCCTCCCATGGTTCACGTGCCATCGCAGTGGACTCTCCCATGCCCAGACCATCGATGCGGTCTCGCAGGCATTCGTCGACGGTCAGTCGCTCCGCACATACCGTCATGCTCCCAACACCGGCCCTCGCAAATCCTGGGCTGCTGGCGACGCGTGCTCGCGCGCCGTGAACCTCGCACTCCTCGTCAAGAAGGGCGAACTCGGCCTCCCCTCCGTGCTCACCGCAAAGACCTGGGGTTTCTACGATGTCCTGTTCAAGGTGCGCCGCTCTCCCGGAGTTTGGACGATCTCGTTCTGACAACGAATTAGGGCAAGCCATTCGAGTTCCAGATGCCTTTTGGCTCCTACATCATGGAGAACGTTCTCTTCAAGATCTCCTATCCCGCCGAATTCCACGCTCAGACCGCCGTCGAGGCTGCGCACACCATTCACGCACAGCTCAAAGCACTGGGCAAGTCGTCGGACGACATCAAGAGCGTACGTATCCGTACTCAGGAAGCTGCCGTTCGTATCATCGACAAGCAAGGCCCCCTGGACAACTTTGCCGACCGAGAGTATGTTCTGCCCCTTTGATTCGTTGGGCGTCTGATGCGACGACGAATCACTCTCTAGTCACGCCATCAGCTACATGGTCGCCTATCCGCTCATCCATGGCGAGCTCACGTCCGAGTCGTATACGGACAAGTCTGCGGCTGATCCCCGCATCGATGCGCTGCGCGCCAAGATTTACTGTGTCGAAGACAAGACGTTCTCCGTCGAGTACCACGAGGGTACCAAGCGTTCCATCGGTAACGCGCTCTTGGTCGAACTCAACGACGGTACCGTACTGGACGAGGTTGTGGTTGAATATCCCGTCGGACACAAACGCCGCCGCACAGAGGGTACTCCTCTCTTGATTGAGAAGTTCAAGCGACACATCTCGTACCACTACGATACAGCTCACCAAAAGAAGTGAGTGCTTGGTGCTTTGGAGTCCGACCGGTCGACTGACGAGGCGGACTTTTAGGATATTGGACGTTGTTTCCGATGCAAACAGCCTGTCCAAGCTTCGGGTGGACCAATTTACCGACCTGTTTGTGAAGCAATGAAGTGTCCTTGCATTGGTCCGTAGTAATACAGACGTTCATCAGTGATGTCTTAGAATGCACATGTCGCGATCATCATGTACAAGTTTCCAACAGTCGAGTGAATCAACTCGGATGCATTTCATGTACGATTACAGACATGCTGCACAAGGCTTGAAAACGCGATGCACCCATTGAAAATGCATGGAGAAATTACGATTATACTTCCTAACCTACAAGTCCACGCGTCGTCGCTTGTTCGTTCGTAGCGGCAGGTCCTTTGAGCTTTTTGTATCGATGTTTCTTTCTGTGTCCATGCTGATGTCCTTCTTTATTCTGTTCATGATACCCGCTAGCCTGCTCTCGAATGTTGTACTCTCTGGTTACTGGAAGCCGAACCTTGGCTGGAGAAGTCTCGTGGTGGAAAGCGATAGACGGGGCCCCTAAATTGCTTTCGAATTCAGGCAAATCGGGGATAGCGGACTTTCGTGTTACATCGACAAAAGGCACTTCATAACGCATTTGATGTCCCGTTGTCCCATCGTGACTTGACGAGATACCATCAGTCGCGACCTGGCTTTGCAACCGGGATGGCGATACAGATGCTGAGAGCTCCAGGAGAGCGTTGTCTTCTTCGGGCACGGATGAGAGACGCCGTTGCACGGGTCGGGTCGGGGCCATCGAGCGTACATTGTGGTATGACGATCCTCGGGATAGCGTTTGCGGAGACTCTGGAGAAGGAGGTGTAGGAACAACGGGCGAATGGTAAACAGTTCGGAAAGGGCCAACGGGGCTTTCATCGGTGGAAGCCAACGGGGCCAAAGAGGCATTTGAGGGTGAGACTGGCTGGAGCTGTGGGAAATGTGCGATCGGAGACAACGCTTGCAGTTGTTTGATGTACTTCGCTAGTGTGCTTGAGGAGGACGGACTTTGTCTAAGGGATGGAGCTGAGTTAACATTCGACACGATGCGTGGAGTCTTAGTGGATGAGATATTGATATTTGTGCTCGTATCGTCGTAAACATGACGAAGATACTGCGAGGCGTTACCACCAGACCGATAATTTTGTGAAGGGACAGGAGCCGGATGCTCGGTGGAACCAACCAATTCGGGGGAAAACGTGGAACAGTAGGTCAGATATGGAGAAAAATGAGAAGACCATTGAGGAGACGAGGAATTGGGCGGCGTCGGAAGAATGTTTTGTACTTGCAATTTTTGCTTCTGAAGCGCCTGCCTATACAATTGTTGCTGGCGGTATTGTTGGGTAATCTCAATCGGTGATTGTCTCGTGGCGGAGTTGACCGATTCGTTAGGACGAGGCTCGACAAATATACGAGGATAAGACTGCGGAAGTCCTTGGGGTACAGCGGTTGGAATAACAGGCTCGAGTCGTCCTGGGTAGGCACTGTACGAATCCATATCAGCCAACGAGGTTCTGAGCGCCTGTCGGAGACGAGCGAGTTGCCATTCCAGAATACGGCTATTATCGACCGGAAACACGTCTGCATGGTTCACGAGATTATCAGGAACTCCGACGTTGGTCGGCATCGACTGTCCTTCGTTCCACGGAAGCCCATTGACGATATCTCGATTGGTTTCGATGTCGGGTGAAACTTGACTCAGCGGGCTGCGCCTATCATCGTGGGTTCGTCGTTGTGTTCGGGGGAGGCTTTGCTTCGCATGGCTTGTGTGTGAGGAGACCTGTGTCCGGGAGAACTTGGGGACTTGTTGGGTCGCAGGAGTCCTCTTCTTTTGCAAACGCGGTGGACCTTGACTGGGTTCGTGTGAAGGAGTGTTTTGAGGATTGTCGTGGTGGGAAGAGAGACCCTCAGCGCGAACTTGGCTATGAGGTTGATCGTCCGGACCCAACCCCCAGATCATCTGGGCTACATTATCAGGTTCCTCGATGATCGTTCCCTCTGCACCACTATACAGCATCGATCCTCAAGTTGTTTCGAAACGAATATTGCACAACTCACGATGGACACCTAGCATATGGCAAGGAGAGGGGTCCATGGAGGGCGGGAATTGGGCGGGGCGGAGAGTTTGCCCATGTGATCCAATCTGGAACGATTCGGATCACTACGATGAGTCAGAAAGCTTGAATATATGCGTGTGAATTACCTTCATCTTCCTCGATAAGCGGTTCTGGGGAGTATTTTCTACGCAAGAACCCCTCTGGGAGTTGAGTACCAGCTGCGATAATAAGAAGGGATTCTGGAGAGGAGGGAGGTGAAGGAGTTTGAGGAACATCAGAAGGCGCGCGGAAACCGCGGACACGCTCGTGGCGTCCACCGTATGATCCAAACGAGTCGGCGGCTGTAGTGGAGGGTGACTGGAGAAGTTCTGCAGACGGCTCCAATACCGGCCGAACACGATCGGGCATAGACACGACTCGTTTACCGTGACTATGAGACATGATTTCGCCCGTGTTTTCTGGCATCGATACGATGCGTCGGTCCACGATTTCCCCGAGGCATCGAGCGTGTTTACGTCGGCGAGAAACCAGTGGGGCGAGCATCGGGCTAGTCGGGCTTTGCGGGACGGTATGTGCGCTGTCTGACCCAGCGGGGGATAGCGAATTGCACCCGGAGTGTGCTTCCTGCGCGGGTCCACGGCGCGCAACGGGCGGTGCAGCGAGTACCACGGCGGGGTCAGCATACGGAGAGGGTACGGTGTCTGTGTCTGTCTGTACTGCTCTGTCTACATATTCTTTGATGAGACCCATCGGAGGGGCAGGAACGATGGGGGGAGAGGAAGACGAGAGTGGGGAGGGGACGATGAGTATTTAAGGAAGGTGAGATGGAACAAATTAAATGTCCGAAGCTCCGCGAGTGTGGGGATGCCGAGATTGCCGAGCCGCGCCCTGTTTGCCGAAACGGGAGAGGCGGTTCCTAAGTGGCACTGGGGAGTTTACACGCCCACATCCCGTCGCCGTCGTCGTTGTCTCGCCGTCGTCCCCGCGATCGTCCATGCCATAGTCAACAGGGATGATCATTTCCGACGAAGACGACGCCCAGAAGATAAAGGACCCCCCCGCTGCTGTCCCCACCCTTCGTTATCCTGAGCGTGCAGCGAGCCGTCGTCGTCCTTTCAGTCCCTTGCCTGACTACGAAACGTCCCAGGCGTTGGCCTTTCGCGATCTCGATGAATCCCAGGTCACTCTTTACAAACCCCCTTTTCGGCGCCGCATCCTCGACTCCCGCCTCTGGAGAGTCGCAATCATCTCTCTCGTCGTCTACATTTTCCTCACCCTCGTCATTGGAGTTCCCATCATCGTGAACGTGCGTCTTCTCCCTTTCTCCATCCCCTCTCTCCCTCACCTCCATAGCAGGAACAACGCGAGAACGACCAGAAATACCCTTCCAACGCGCCCACCTATGCCTTTTCTTGGCCGAATAAAAACATCACAAGCCCCGTCCAATCAGGAATATTTCCTGTCTGCAATAACTGGACAATGGTCGAGTATCTTGACGGTACCACTTCCACCATCGTTTTGGCCACGTACGTCTCTTTGTCCCTTGTCTCTCCTTGTTGTTCACTCCATTCGGTCGTTCTACAGGGCCGAACAATACGTTTCCCCAAACGGACAGTTCAGCTTCACTTCAAACGCATCCTGCTCCAGTGATCTCAACAATGTTCAGGGTGCCTTTTACACCGGTATCAACCCCGACCCGACCGTTCAAGATGCAGTTTTATCAGTCATGATGCAATCTTCCTCCCCAAATGTTTTCAATCACTCTTTTGTCTGTTTTGCCCTCGCCGACAACTTCACTGATCTTGCTCTTTATGTTAGTCTTCCGAGTTCATATATCATTTGTTACTCACATTCTTCCAGGCTCCGGGCGACCTCACTTCATCCGACAATATCCTATACAACATCACTCTTCTGTTCCCGCACACCGCGATTCCTTCCCAGGTCGACTCCTTTGCCACGGTTCTACCGATGTTCGATCAAGTGTTCGGCTCGTTTGAGGGCAGTGTGACCTTTGACAAAGTCACTGTCGAAGGCACTGTCTCTCGAGTAACCGTTGACGTAAGTGATCCCCATGGCTGGACACCGGGCTCGTCTAACGCTTACCACGACAGTCCATACAAGCCAACAGCATACTGGTAGATACATCGCTAGAACCGGTCACAGGGACGTTCCATGCCAACGCCTCTCTCCTCATCAGTACCGTCTTGGCGTAAGTCCGTTCAATGACATCTGTTTGAACCGTATTCATACCAGCATCCTTGTCATCGATAGCCCCATCGTCGCCAATGTTAGCCTGTACAATGATCCCATGTCTGAGGTCCCTACTACCCTCAATTTACACACAGGAAATGGGTGTGTCTTATCTTCCACCTCCAGCTTTTACCCGGCTTTTGAGATTGCTTTTGTGCAGCAACTTGACCGCTAACGTCACCATTCTATCTCCTAACAAGAACCCTCCGTTGCGACCCAATTTTATTGCGAGCCTTCGCACGTTTTCTGGCTCCATATCCACCAGCTTCTTGCATGACCCGACCTCCCCACCCACGGCTCTCCAACTAAGTGTCCTCAATGACCTTGGTCCTGCCGACGTTACCCTTGACTCCCTTTTTGAGGGAGTATTCCAGGTGTCCACAAAACAAGCAGCTGCATCTGTCACACGAGGAACCGCGAGTGGCCTAGATCCTTGGGTTACGGGGCAGGAAAGAACCATGGAGATAGCATTGAACACAACACAGCGGACATATGGGTGGATTGGCTGGGGAAATGCAGGGACGCTATGGAATGCGTATCAGCAAGGGAATGTAGTCATCGACTCCTCGCTAGCGGACGTGTCGCTATCGTTCCTGGGATGAATGGTTGCGGGGGTGGAAAGAGGGTGTAGTTTGGCAAGCGTCTTCGTTTGCTTGTTGGCTGATCTAGCGGTACACATCCAATCTATCCCGAATCAAGTCCGTGTATGCCTTTCACGGTATCTTGGCTGATCCTAGCCTCCCGAACGCGGACTTCCCGTTCACTGTGGATATGCTTCGTTCTTTTGGTTCCGATTTCTTCTGACCACTGGCATGGCAAAGCGACTTTAGCGGTATTTTACATTGTCTGTATGATCATAACTTAATAGACGGACTTCCATTATTCTTTTGACTATTTACTTGTGCTTAACATTATTTTTCGAAGGTTGAATTTCACTGTACTTACATAACTGCAACGGAGGCATATTTTTTTTTGCGACCGGGGTCACTCTTGACAACAAAAACTCCGTTAGGTGCATCACTGAAAGCAATGCATGATGGTGGATTCATTGGCCCTTCGTCGTTGGAAATTAGGTGTTATGTGATATATGCGATGACTATCGTGCAAATCCCTTCCCACAGTGATTTGCTGATCAGTGACTGACAGACGAATCGATGGTAATGATACAGTACTAGTAGTCCACGACAGTGCCAGTGAACAGGTCAAAGTCTTATTCGACGTCTATGACGACCAGAAACTGATCCTTCTTCTTTTCCTCAAACCGAACATAAAATAATCTCCCTCGGATACCATCAAACTGCATCAGATCGTGATCCCACGCATCCATGCAGTGGAAGCGCTTCCATTCCGAGTCCAAGGGCAGTGGGACGAACGGGCCCAAGGTGGCCACCCACCGTTCTTGAGTAGCGTCAATTGAGAATTTTACGACCACACTCCGGTTATTACGGTTAATGTCCGTGTCAGCATCGGCGGCATAATGGCAGCGCTTCGTGAACAAGCCCCTCGCATGCCCGTCACCCAAGGCATCGAAAGAATGGAACCCAAAGGCGAGGTCTCGATGGAGCGGCGGTCCATTCTCGCTTGTGAGAACTGCGTGCCAACGGACGGTGATCGGTGAAACGTCGACTGGGGATGGTTTATGCAGCGTGACGTCGACGCACTTGGGGTGGAGAGCATCGCTATGGAGCTCGTGCCAATGAGACAGAAACCTCACACCTATGGACCCAGTGATGGGATTGACGATGGAATTTCGTATGACAGCGCCAGGGGCCTCCTGGAACAAGATTCCCTCGTGAGAGAGGCGGAGGATACCATTTCTGTCGTCAGCCAAGCGTTGATCATCAGGGACAGTGAAGGTTTGTATGATCGTCCTGTCCTGGTTCCTCATCCCGCGCCAATAAGGGAAAAAGCGAAAAACATGCGTGTTTGTGAGCACGACCTCTATCAACTCACGTTCCCTGTGATCGACCTTGTCCCACGTTTCGTCCTGGCGACCAATCAGCCGTGGCACATCCTACAGCATTTGTCACATCACGACATACCAGTGCGATTCGGAACTCGGGGAATTTATAGAAAAGACGGGTTCGAGTGTCGAACACTGACCGTAGAGATAGGACATAAAAGAATGGCGATGGTCCACCTTGATTTGTGGAGTAAAAATGGGATCCAGGGACACCTATGGTGATAGTGTCGCGCAGCGCGCCAGACTCGCCGGAATTCAGCCGAAACTCTATGAGCCTCCTATGGGGTTGGAGGATAAAGTGTCTGCCAGTGCCGACGACAGCATGATGGACACAGACGTACCACTGCCAGTGCCGTGCCAGCAATTTATGTCAATATCACATACACGACCCACTGTCCTTCCTCAGATACCACTGAATACTTATCCCAGAAACCTATCCGCCATTGATAGTGCTCTTCTTGTTCCCACACGATCTGTGGCACGCGAGTTTCGACATCGGCATCAGTGTCATACAACACAATCCGCCGCTTCGATTGATACACGATGAACCATCTCCCACCGATAAGGTTAGTATTGTTGATGTCTCCTGAGTGCTTGCCACCAAATGGGATCTCGACACGCGACACATCGTTGACACTGTGTGGTCCATGACCGCGCCAAACATGTCAACTGCACGAGTGTGTGCTCGAGAGAGGCAGTAGATTCAAGTTGAGAGGGAAATGGTCCAGGGGGACGAACGAACGATGCGTTCACATACAGAACCTTGCAGATCTCGGGATCATGAGTGATGGCGCGGAACCACTTTGAAACCTGGAGGAAATGGGAATACACCCGATGTCTGAAATTCGTAATTCAGGGAGCAGAACGCAGGTTTACCGTTCGCCACCGGATGATATCGAGGATTCGTGTAGCAGAGAATATAGGAAACAAGTTCTGCTGGCAAAATGCACAGAGTCATGCTGCTCGCTGTTTTCAGGGATAAGTACTTGGGATGGGGTTCAGGTTTGGGTTTAGGTCCCTTACGCCCCGCCCCTCCCCGAGTCGACCGACGCCCGCCAGCTCGTCACGAGATACTAGATGCTGACATGCAAGCGCGGCGCGCGTCGTCAGCGAGCCGATTCGATCGACGGTTCGCATCCTATCGTGCGCGCGTACGCCCTGCCACGCCATGGCGCTGACTAAGTCACATCAGGGGCTTGGTCACACATATTGTCCGACGCGTCAGCCATCGACCGCAGCAGCCTATGCTACAAGAGCTGTAGCTGTATCTGCTACACCCAGCCCAGAGTCTCACTGTCTGAACTTGAGGATCTGAGCTTTCTTTCAACATGACCGAGACGTTCGTCAAGTCGTTTACCCATCTCAAAGACATGCCCAAAGCCGATCGTGCCTTGCCCATGTTGCAGCGCGTGGCCTCGCTGGTGAAGCCCATCATGCGAAAGCACGGATGGGTCCTTCCTACACTGGCCGAGTTCTTTCCTGATAGTTTAAATTTACTTGGTGAGCCCAAGCTTTCCTGATGCATAAGATTGTCCTGCAGGTTATACTCAAGGGCGAACATCGCAGGGCTGAGTGAGTAGCGAGTGTTAAACACGCTTTCGTCGCACCGAACCGTCATCATTTTAGACGTCAACGGTGGTGAGAAGATCTTTTTGAGGCTACGCCCAGCCTGGGCTCCCGATACCTTTCTTGAAGAGGATGCAGTGGTGCAAACGATGTTACACGAGGTGAACTCTCTCCGCTGTTCAGCAGACAGTCCGTTGACTGTAAGCTTCCTCATCAGCTCACACACAACGTGCATGGACCCCATGACGAGAAATTCTATAAGTCCCTCGCTGAACTCGAGGACGAGTATGATGCACTTCAGCGCTCTGGCTATGCTGGCGAGGGCTTCTTCTCTCCCGGTCAAAGATTGGGTGTCGGTATCTCGCACGATCTTCCCCCGCATCTCGCCAGGGTTCGGGCCCTCGAAGCCGCGGAAAGGCGGCGAAAAACGGAGGCATTGACTAAAGGTGTCGGCAAGCTCGGTGGGAGGTCCAGTGCACTTGAAAAGTTAAGTCCCCGTGAACTCGCCGCTCGTGTAAGTTTGCCCTTTTCCAAAGTTCAGCAGGGTTCTTCTTACGACTACTTCTCAAAGGCTGCTGAACGCAGAAAGCGAGATGAGGTGATTTGTGGGTCAGGGTCACTTGCTTTGCGCGAAGCTGCCAAGGCTGCCAAAACAAGTGTGGTAGACAATGTGATGATTGACTTGACGAACGACGGCGACGACACCTTCGCTACTCATGGCACCTCGGGTTCGGGGTCAGGCCCTTCGTGGCTGCAACCTACCTCAGGGTCAACTCGAGCAAGAAATACTCCGAATCCTGGACCGTCTGCTGACGGACAATGGACTTGTCCCGTTTGCACCTTGATTAATTTAGACTTGGTTTTGCAGTGTGACGCATGCCTGGCGGTGCGACCGATCGACACCTCAGTCGGGTGGGCATGTGCAACATGCGGAGAAAGGGATATACCCCATGAATCTTGGTCTTGTCGCTTTTGCGGAGCCATCAAGACCCACAGTTGATCCCATTGATAGATGAGCATATTGTACTTATATCCGTGTTGTACTTCGAGCAGTCCTATTGTAGTTACTCACTAGAATCATTACCGAAGTTGAGCTCAAGGTTCACGGGTCCTATTCTCCCTGACTTCGTTCCTCGAAGCCCTTAACGATGGCGATCTTGCGCTTCCCGATATTTCCTCTGACCGTATCCCTGGATCTGGGCGAACATCAATTTCAGAAGTATGCTGAATGAGGTTCTCGATGAAATGTTTGACATGGACTGTTTTCTCTAGTAGTGCGGTGAACCCGGTCCGGCGGAACGATGATCCAGAGGTACCTACAAAAGGAAACTATCTCTGAGAGCATTATTGCCACCTCCGAAAAGTGCTGTCTGAGGATGGAGGTCCCGGTATGCGTCTTGATTAATGGTCACGTGTATGATGAGCAGTGGAAGAAGGGAGTCGGCGACAGTCTTCCTTCGACCTTTGGTCTGCCTACGGGTGGGGGTAAATTGAAGTAGCGCGAGAGAAACCGTGCACCGCGCGATCCACGGAAAAGCTTGCCGTTTTCCATGACAGTCTCGTAAAAAAAATCAATTCAGTCTGTTAGCCCCGGGAATGTTTCAACTATAATCATCCTGGAGGCATATCCTAACCTTTAGGCTTTAGGCATGATTTCCCGTGTCTGCTCTGGCAGCGCCATGAGACCAGGGAGCAGAGTGCACATATCCGTTCTTTGTTCATGAGAAGAACGTCACATAGGAGGCTGATTATTTCCTCGGGATTGACATGGACAGTACCTAGAGGGGTTCTATCCCAGTCAATGACAAAATGATGCGATGGACGTTGGCGGTTGTCGTTCGGGCAAACTTTCCAGCCCACGTAAGTACCAGGTAACTGAAGACATTCATGCTTGTGTATTGAACAGATGATACGCTATCTTCCTATCATCCAGGACATTCAGATTCATCTTCGCAAAGTTACGTCTCGTTACCGTCTAGGTATGCCTCTACCCCTACCCCTGAGGGCCCGTTGGGCTGCGCCGGGTGGGGCGCGTGGTCCGGAATTTTGCTGTGTCAAGGATTCCGTTATTTCAGCTACCAAGGATTGAAAAGACAACATACCGCTTCGCTCTGTGGATTTCGCACCGTTTCGTCAACACTGAGAATCAAGCAAGCTGCTTCGGTAGCACTGCTGATAGCGTTCAGCTTCACGAGCGAGGGTTCCCACACAAATGCTTCCATGTTGTCCCTCACGCCCTCGGCTCCGTCGACATCGACACCGTACCACTTGTCACCGGCGGCGTGTCTCATGCGAAGCTTATTTAGAATGTCCGTGGAATCGAGTCCTGCATTATCACAGATTTGGCGAGGGATGATCTCCAGCGCTTTTGCGAAAGCAGTCATGATCAGCTGTTGCTTTCCTGGAATCG